>MU866258.1:0-64934 GCA_033296915.1 Triangularia setosa | reverse complement strand
TGTGGTAGAATTAAGTGTCAAAGGTAAAGGAGTTGTGTTGCATAGAAAATTCGCCGCTCGCTTATATTCGCCGCTCGCTTATCACGCACGTTAGCGATAGTTGATTCTCTTGGCTCTTTGACAGTTTTGATTCACTCTCTTTACAGGCTTTGTTCGCTGGGGAATAAAAGCAAGATCAGAGCTGCCACTTTTTCAAAATGGGCATGAAAAAAATGACAGGGAAACAGTTTATTTAGGAACTAAAGAGATTTGAGAGAGAGGAAGTCACATTTGCCCAACATGGAGTCGATTGAAGCTGGAAAGGATTCGCTCCCTGTTTCTCTGGAATGACGCTATCGCGTGGCATTCCAGCAGAAGAGCGCGGCACAGCGTCAAGAACCAGTGCTAAGCGCCAACAAAGCCCGCTAATCTAGCCCAGGCATCGCTTGGCCGTGTGGCTTTTCCGGCCTTTCCATTCTTTGAATGTCAGAGAAAGGACATCGTCAGCGTTCAACACCACACACGTGCATCGGTTGCATTGAAGCAATCCTTTTGACCTGTTCCTGCGCACCCGGGCCCTACATACGGTCTCGTTTGCTGTCTCAGCCAAGTAACACCAACACCACGTGTAGACACCGCGAATGCACCCCAGGCCTACCCGTTCAATGCCCTATCCCCCCCCCCCCACTTCCTCGACCATCTCGAAGGAACAGCTCAATTCCTTGAAAAGAAGACCGATGAAACATCGGCCGGCGGGATTGTTGTGAATCACGGTCCCCAGTCTTTTTCGTTTTCTCCAACGCGATTGGCTCATGTTGTGTCATAAGCTGGAACTTACCCATCTTGGCTCGTCCCATTGTATACACACTTGATGCTGACCGACTTTGTCCAGATCTTGGACCATCGAAGCACAAAAGACAAAGTATGCGAGCGGCGCATGGGACCGCCGTCAATAAAAGAACTTCCGACAAAATCCCACTCAAGAGTAAATCGCGTGGCGCCTGGGGACTTCCTGCCTACCTGCAAGTCATCACCAGGACGAAACGTCTAGGCAAAGACGACTACATGTCCCGCTTGCCTGTCATACTGATGGCAAACTCTTGCCCAGCAGCATTTTCCAAACTGGACCGTGCCAGACGGACACATCCTCATGTGGAACTCGCCTTACGGATGACTGTGCCTGCTGATAGGCGGGCATCTCTGCGGCACGGAGGCGTTGTTTGGTTCGCACTGAGGGATCATCACCCCATTCGATGCTTCCCTCATGCTGCAGCGCCGCTGAGGAGCGGATAATGCCCCTAAAAAGTCCTGCCTGTACCCCCGTTTCACAGATTGAACTAAGATTTTGAGGCAAAAAGATTCCAAAAGGCTCAGAATCTGCCCCTATCCCTGAACCTCCTTTCCAACCGTTTGGTCAAGCTCCCATCCCCCCTGCCTTAGCCGAGACCCAAAGGACGGGGATGTCATAGACTGGAGTGCGACAGTCTCGCCTTACGCCACCACTGCAGATCGAATCTGGAGCCGATATAAGAACTCCTCATGGAAGCATAGACGACAAGTAAAGAGTACAGATCCCTTGCTGCTTCTGGGGTGCACAGCTCTACTATGTCAACCTTTCCATCACAAGGGCAACCGCCTATCGTCGAGTCAACTTTACCGCCTATGCCTAGGAGGCAATCTTGTGATCGCTGTCATGAACTCAAGGTCCGCTGTGTTGTCACGGATGGGCATGACAACAACTCGTTGGGTCTCGGGGTGATAGGGGAAGAGAATGAAGCAAGTCGTGGAAGGTCTGTTGTAGCGCCGATACCTTGTGTAAGGTGTTCAAAGGCTGGTGCAGTTTGCATCTTTAGTCGTACGTCTCTGATGTAGTATACTCGTTCATGATATTCTGTTAACATCATGAATAGCACAGCTACGTTCCGGACGTCCAAGGGTACACCGGCATCCAGTTAGAAAGAGAGCAAGAAAGTCCTCAAAGTGCTCGTCGTCACCCACCGAGCTTTCTCCAACTCATTCACAGTCCTTATCACCGAGATCCTCATCGTTCAGTTTCCCAACATCCAACACCAGGCCAGAATTTGATAAGCAACCACATTCACAGACAACGCCCCTACTCCTATCGACGACCGTGCCGCCCAGCTTTGAGAGGGGCTATTTAAGTCAGGATGGAACCGAGCTTGGGGCACCAGCGACACTCTCGTTAACCTTTGGGCCGCCAGCAAACCAGGGCCACTTTTCTATCCGTCATGATCATTTCCAAGCATTCACGCATTCTGAGGAAAGCTCTAGCATCCAATTTATGCCTCCGTTTTCAGAAAACATTCTCACTGCAACTTCAACAGCGACTGATAGTGCATGGATGTATCCGAGTTTAACCGAAGGATACCTAGAGGAAGCAACACATATCAACCTCCGCATTCATCGTGCTGGACGAATGTTGTGGCCCCTGACTAGGACATTGTTGACAATATCATCGCCAGCAATCAATGAGATATTTGACACAGCCTGCTCTCTAATCAACTTCGTTAATCGCTACGCTACTCGACACATGATATCACCTCATACACCACAAGACAAGAGAAGCACAGGGTCTGAGGCATATCAGACCGCCAATAGCATGATGAGGAGTTCAGCCGGACAGTCGTCATCAGGCTTTAGCTCGGAACCCATCAAAAGCGCCACGGAAACTTCCATCTCTTTGACAGTCCTGGCCTCCCATCAACTTCTCCTGGGCATATTTGAAGACCTTTGCACTTCTTTCCTTTCCCAGATCAACCGAGGACGACCAAACACACCACCGAATACCCCGTCCACTGGCGCGTTCTTCGCATCGTCGCACAGTCAGATGCTGGTGATGGTCAACTTGATCAGCCATCTCGTCGAACAGCTTGAATGCGTCGTCCAGACCCTTACATCTCAACAAGGCTTTTCTGAAGGTTCCGACGAGGCAGGGCTGACAGTGGCGGCGGCGGCGGCGGCGGCGGCTTCGACACATGACTCCGAGTTTGATCATGTGCTGGCTTTTGGTAATCCTCCACCAAACAGCCAGAAATCCCAAGATTTGGGTTTCAAGAGACAAGGGGGCGAAAGAAGAACCCCACAATCACAGCAAGGGGGCATAGTCAGCATCATTTTCAGCCAGGTGGAACAGCGGCAGATCCGGACCAGAGAACAGGTTATGACGTTGAAAAAGTTGTTAGAACAGGATGGGGTATGACTGTGGTGGCTTCTGGATCTGAAGTCCCATTCATTTCACATTTATATTGATTCCCTATTGAATTCTGTGTATATTCACCAACACACCTTCAACACGGTACTGTGACAGCTGAGGACGTTGGATCTGCATTTAAACGAGGAATTGCGAACTTCTGGGGTTGCATTTGAGTTTGCGTTGGGTATGCCGTGCTGATTAAACGTGGCCATGACGAGGCGATGCGCCTCCTAACACTCTACACAGGTCTTCCGGCGGCTTCACCGAATAAGACCTCCATTAGGACCTGATTTTCCACAACGACTTTGTATGAATGTAACGGATTCGACTTTTCTCGTTCCTCCCATTCCCGATCAAGCAGCAAAAATCACTCTACCAGTGGGACGGGGGCAAAGCCACGGAGAGCGGGGGATGGGGCATCCACAGGGATGCGGTTTGGTGGCGTAGTCAGGGGAAGGCTGAGTGTGCTGTCTCGTAAAGACATCCTCAAAGGAGAAAAAAAAGAAGAACGGTAGGCTGATTGATGGTAACAAGACGCGCAATTAAGTTTGAGGGCGATGAGTAGGGCCACGTTGTCATTCATGAAGGGGGCACTATAAATATTATTTATTGGTTGGATCGTGTCTTCGGCATGGTTTCATTGATGGATACTGAGTGCCACTGCCCGGCTTTGATTGAGGCTGAATTGACAGCTGTTTCGGAAGGGGAGATAGCAGAATGCGACACAGGAGATGTATTTTCTGTTGTGGCCCCCACAGAGGGGAAGCTGAGAGTACAGAATGGTGAGGCAGATGTGAGAGAGTGAGGAGGTTGGATGGAGGCTAAGGTGAGCGTTGGCTGGCAAAAAAGGGCACAAGGAAACAAGCAGAAGATGTTGAAACTGATTTACACGCTGAGTCAGGGCGAGGAGTATCATCATGTGGGTTGAGGAAGACTTAGCATCTGGTTTTTCCAACGATGCAGAAGAGCGAGGGGAAGGAAATGATTGGTCGCCCTATACTGATGTTGATGGTCTTGAAGATGACTAGGGGCGGGAAGCTGCAGCCTGCCTGGGCTGGGCGCTGGGCGGGAGGGGATGGATGACTTGCGCTCAAGAGATTTCAGCTTGAGAATGCGACGTCAGCTTGGGGGGTGGGTAGACGAATCCGAGCAATGGTTGGAATCGTGATATAGACCAGAGGTAGATGATTCCCGCGTCATCATATCACACACTATCAATCATGACATGCATCTGATGGGATGATTGAAGAGTCAACGAGTGGATGAGGTTGTCTGTAATTTCGGGACTTGGAGACGTTCACTCCTGCTGCGCAAGTACCTACCGCACCTTCCCCCTCGATGTTCCCCACTTCCATGTAGGCCGAGATCAAACCGGACTCGGAATCGTCGAATCGTTTCAACAGCGTCTTGTTCGGTTACCTTTCGGCCAATCTCATCTTGACTTCACGCCACACCACTTTTCTTCATTATTGCAACATGCATCATCACCACCCTCTTCCTTTCCAGATCCAGCTCTCACGTCTGCCCCCCCATCTTCAAACCCTTAAACGCCCTCGTCACCTCCGTAATAGCCTTCTCAACTGACAACCGCTCAATCAAACTCGCCCCGTAAAACCCATGCACCCCCTTCGTCCTCCCTAGTACATAACCCGCATCCTCCGGCGCCGTAATGGCACCCCCATGACAAAGCACGATAATCTCGGGGTCCACCCCCTGAACCGCATCTCTAATCGCCTGCACCCGCTCTACAGTCATTCAACGCCTTTCCCTCTCTCCTGCCGCCTCATCAGCACCAATCGACCCTCCCGTTGTCAAACCCATGTGCGCCACAACTATATCTGCCCAGCCTTGGCCATCTTCTTGGCTTCATCAGGGTTGAAGAAATAAGGGGTGGTGAGCATATCCAAGGCTCGGGCCTCTTTGATGAGTTCGACTTCTAGATTGTACCCCATGCCAGTTTGCTCGAGGTGGAAGCGGAATTGGCCGTCGATGAGCCCGATGGTGGGGAAGTTTTGGATGCCGCAGAGGCCGAGGGATTTGAGGTGACGGAGGTAGGTTGGGAGGGTGGAGGGGAGGTAAGGGTACGAGGCGCAAATGCCGGTTAGGACGGGGGTGTGCTGGACTACGGGGAGGATTTCTTTTGCCTGTTTTTTTTTGGGGGGGGGGGGGGAGGGGAGAAGAGGTGAGTAGAGGTAGTTAGAGGTAGGTACGAAAAAGGGTAGAAACTGCTTACTATTTCTATCATGATGTCATTGGCGTTGCCATATGGCATGAGACCGGCTAGGGACACTCGGCCCGCCATGCGGAAGCGGCCGCTGTTGTAGATTATGATGAGGTCGCCGCCGCTGGACTCGACGAACTTGGCTGAAAGGCCAATGCCGGCCCCGGACTCGAGGATGGGGATCCCAGCGACGATTTGGGAGTGGAGGCGGTGGAGGATTTCGTGCCGGTCGGTTGGAGGTGCCATTTTGGTGGGTCTTGGTGTTGGGTACGGTATGTTTCAGTGCCTACTTACCACATAGATTTATATTGCCAATGACTGGACTGATAATGACATGGGCTTAGAAACCTCGAAACTGAGACCTGGGTGCCATCACTGGACCTATACCTCAATAAAAGACTGGCAGACTTCGAAAACCGGCTACAGAACCGGTCTTTATACGCTGTGCGAGGCGTAGATGCACCAACAACCAAAGGCAAAAATGGGGGCCGGGCAGGCCGTTGTCGAGTAAGCCCTTGGAAAGAAGAACAAAGAAAGCAAGGGGAGTAAGGGAAGTAAAAGAAGCAGAGGAAGCGATGGAAGCACTATATCGAGCGTGGGAAACCCGATGGAAAAAGCAAACCGAGAGCCGGACACCAAGGATGGCAAACGAAGAAGTCAGGATCCTTCTCCCAATGGAGCTCAACAGGCGCCCTTGGCAGCCAATGAAACTGGATCAGGACCTTGCTATGTGTGTCCTCTTTGACGATGCCTACGCACTTCAGCCCACACCTCGCCTGCAACCAAAGTGTAGCCAGAATGGGATGGAGGCATTCAGGAAGCCTATTCCAGCACTCATGAATACTGTCGATGGGTTTGTCACAGTGATGTCTATGCATTACCAGACTCTATTTGTTGTCGAGGAGGCCATCTGGGGTGTGACAAGGGCTGGAGTTCAGGGCTTGGAACAACATAGGTTCAATTCATTTTAATAATCTTCAGTGGCCTCAAGATCCTTGATGAGGAATCTTTTCATCCCACTGCTCTGCTCTTCTGCTCATGTATTTATCTCTCTCACTGTGGTCCGTGCTTGTGATGACCTTAGGTATCTGCCAAGTCCAGCACATTCCTTCGATTATACATGAGCCAATGATGCCTTTGCTACTACCGCCTGTAACCTGTTGCTTGTTTCACTTCCCAACGACTAGCTCAGAGCTCGCAGTTCACTGTGTCGTTGGCTGTGATCCAGGCTGCAGGTGGTTGACGTGTGACATGGGGGGTCTCTGAAGTCTCAGATACAGAGCCGCTCAACATTTGGTGTATGGTTTGGAAGTTGGCGTGACAGCCATAGCTACTTACATGCCCACGTCCACCCTATCAAGGGGCCTAAGATCTGCTTTTCCCAATCGTATGTGTCAAATCCCTTATCTTCTAATAGACTCTCTCCTGCGCGAAATGGCATAGTCAAGATTACCGCCAGTTCCAACTTGGTTATTTCAAATTTCTTAGGCCCCTGCCAGACGTGAGCTTTTAGCCGCGATATGTTTTCTGCGATGCTAATACGTGCATTGAGTCGGTCAATCCGGGGATCATCATCGGCGGCTTGCTTCGAGTCGACGTCGACCTGCTGCAGTCCCATGTTCGGCTGTTGCGACTCATCAACGTCGAGCTGCATGGGTTGCGATTCCATTTCAATGCAGGCCGACTCTGAGTTGACAAAGCTGCGGTGCCGAATGAGAGAAGAAAATTAGATGGTAGGAAAGAAGGGCAGGAATTGATGCCGGCTGGCTCCTCGGGTTGGTGTGAACAAAAGACGGGGGTGGAAGTGGGAAGAAGTGAAAATTTGACAGAACGGATTTGTTTTGATCGAGGCAACGCGAAAGTATTTGCGCGGGGTCTGGTGTCTCTCACCGGAGAGCGCACAGTGTGGAAAACAAAGGGTGCCTGAAAAGCCTTTCAAGGCCTCACGGCGTTAATCGAACTCGACTCGGGGCAGGAAGCTGAACTTAACGCGTTGGAAGATGCGGAATCAGCTTTTTACCATTCCAAAGACCTATCGACTATCTCTTAAGGCATATCACTATGCTTTGATAGCAACATGAAGCCAGTGAGTTGGAAATTTGAAGGAGGCTACCCAGATAGTATAGCACAGCATGAACTCCAACATCAACCTCAAAAATATATTCTAAACGAGTGACATGAAGAAATACAACGGCTGAGCGAGTGACACAAAGATCAAGGTCAAGAAACAACACCAAAGTAGCGAAAGGCTTTAACTCAAAAGCTTCCTATCCCTTCCAGTCTGAATCCTCGTAACGCATGCTCAACACCAAATGTTGACACCCATTCCATCGCAACATCCAGTCCTAGAACCCTGGATAAGAACAACATGAGGTTCCACACTAGCAAGTGCACCTCGGCGTCCCGCCCGAGCTGGTGCAAGTTGCGGTATCCCAGTCGGTGATCTTGGTCCAGACATCTCTTATTTTCAATCCACCGTTGGCGTAGTACTCCCTATCGTGAAAGGTGAAGCCGTCAACATCGCCGGTTGAGGTCCTGCCTGATGTGACAAGGGCTGGAGTTTAGGGCTTGGAGCAACATAGGTCCAATTCATTTTAATAATCTTCAGTGGCCTCAAGATCCTTGATGAGGAGTCCTTTCGTCCCACTGCTCTGCTCTTCGGCTCATATATTTATCTCTCTCAGAGAGGTCCGTGCTTGTGATAACCTTAGCCATTTTCTAAGTCCGGCGCTTCCCTCTGATTATACACGAGTCAATAATGCCTCTGCTGCTGGCGCCGGTAACCCGTCGCTCGTTTCACATTTCAACAACCGGCTCAGGAGCTTTCAGTTCACTGTGTTGTTGGTTGTGCTCCAGACCAAGGTGGATGACACCTGAGCCAAGGTTGCGTTGGGTACACCTAACCCTGGCACTGTGGGGGACAGGGTTCGTTATGGTCCACCAGTTTCAGAACCGGCACCAGTGAGGTGCTGAGGAGGAGTTAGGGTCACGGGTGATTCGCATCGTCCATGGTGTTCGGTTTACGACCACCCCCCTGGCGGCGACGGGCGCGCAGGCAAATTCAAAGATGGAAAGGAGAGCGAGGAGGAATTGAATGCCGGGTCATCCTTTGTTTGAAGATGTGTGCCATTGTTGATGAGAACGCAGGGAACAGAATGGAAGTGCTTTAGCTGTCTCTTGTCCCAAAGATAAGGAGTTTTGCTATTCGGGCTGTGTTCCACTTTTATGACGAATCAGACAACTGATATTTTGGGCGCGGGAGATTTTACGAACTAATCGTACATTCCAATGTTTAGTTACGTTATGTTTCCCTTCCACTGCCATATTTCGCCCTCCACCTTTCACCAAGACCACCACCACCCGCCGCCGCCGCTGCCAACCACAATGGGGGCGCCGATTGAAGAGCCTGACAGTGCTGAAAAGCAGCAGCAGCAGCAATTTCCCGAGATTGCGAACCCGCCCAACGGAGGAATATCGCCAATACGCTACTTAACATCAAGGACCCCGACATCGTGAAGACTCTACGAGGCCGCCCGCGCAACAAGCACATCGTCTATCGCGAGGAGAACCAGCCCCCATCGTCAAGTGTCCCCCAGCCCAAGGCAAAAGCACCTCGGAAGTCAAAAAACCCGGCGCCGAGACCCGTTAAGCAGAGCATTCGTCGCAACCGGTCGGAATTCGAGTATGACAACAAATTGGCGCTGCAGGCAGCATCTCAGCAGAGTACTCAAGACACTATTATGGTAGCATCGGGCCCTCCGCCGCCCGCGGCAAAGAAGAGACGTGGTGGACGCCATGCTACTGCTCCGTCTTCGTCGGCGCCGGTGTAACTCAGGCTCTGATCAATTGGGGCAATCAGAAACTGTAAATTAGGCCGAATTGCAGTTTTAGAGCCAACCTTTCGTAAGCGGTGGCTGGTGCTCTGGGCTGGTGCTCTGACGTTGGTTGCTCGTGATGGCTTGCATGAATATCAGTTGTCTGATTGGTCATAAGAGTGGAACACAGCCCGGATAGCCATTTGACACCGCCCGAGTAGTAACACTCAAGATAAGATAGGAGCAGTGCACTGGTGTGAGTAGATGGTCTTATAGTCTTAGCTTCAGAGAAAAATAGGGGATGCTTTATACTTTTCCGTTGATGACATCTTTATTTGACCACAAGGCTCGGAACTTGCAGTCTCTTGCCAAACCCAGGGGTTTCGTTGTATGCTTTCCTCAACATGTAAAGTGTTAAGAATTATAACTCTGGTAGGCCAGTTGAATAGGTCCTGCCGAGTAAGTGGAAGCAATAACCTGAGAACTCTAGGGTTCCTTGGACTACGCTGTACGACTGTGTGCAATGCCACGGAAGGAAGACAAGTATAGGGAACTGTGCCCTGTGAATAAGATGGTAGGCACTTAATAACAGAGGACTATGCTCTGGAAGAGAGTGTGGAAACCCAGTATATTAACCTTGACTTAATAGCTTGACTTGACAAGAGAGAAAACAGAATACTTCGAATATGCTGCAAGAGGAGCCTGTTATAGGCATTCAGTCCTCGTATTTGCTTCCTCCAATTCCTTCACTGCCGCAGTTTCCGTGGTTCTGGGCTATCGATGATGTCCGTAGTTTCCAAGGTCCCAGGCCACCGATGATGTCCGTGTTCTCCGAAGTTCCGGGTTCTTCATAATACCCGTAGTTTCCGGGACTCCGGGCCATTGACGGTGCCCGCTGTGAGGATTCGGAGACACAAACAGAAACATACTGTAAAATCCACAAATAAGTGCTGTATTTCAACATAAAGTAAGACTCCCTTCGAAGAACATAAGGCAAGCTGTAGAAAAGGTTTCCAATTGACCAATCACGAATTGAGTCACCAACTTATTGGCCCGAAGGCTCGCAAGCCTGTCGGGCTAACCTTCCTTCCGTTGCTCTTACTGGAGCTATGAGAACACTATCCTTCTCTTGCCAGAGATCTACCATAGAGAATGAGGCTTATAGGACAGCCAGTCATGATTTGGCACTCATTTGTAGTGGTTTCAAGTCGGGTTGCCACACTACATGTAGGTGGTGATCTCGTCGTTGACTGGACAAGCCCATACCCATCTCTAACGAGCCTTAGAAAGCCTCTGGCTGGTCTTATGATCAGCAGTTACGCATTCAGACCGGATTTTTTTCCCCGGAGAAGAGAGAAGCTCAATGGGCTGGCTGAAATATGACAACCCTGGAAAGCTTTGGTGGTTTAGAATGCACTGAACAAGGCTGATACGGGGTTGCGGGAAGGAGCGACGGGGACACAAGGAAGGAACGGCAGCGCATGAGGACCTTAAAAGTGAGGCTGATTACTCACCCAGCGGCCTGGAAGACTGCGCTGTAAACCATGGATCGCTGGTAGCAGTGCACAGAGTCACCTGCAAAAATCTCAATCCCACACCAAACCTGACATCCGTTCGAGGTCGGCATCCGACATTCCCATATCCATACCACCATAATGGTTATTCTGTATCTTTTAACTCTTACGTTTCCCATCGTTGCCATCGGCCAGCAGTTCAACGTCGTACCCCAGGAACATTTCGTACACGGTATCCTCGGGCCATACCCCGGTGTTACGCGCCTTTCGGATGGCGCAATCCTCTTCGGATTCACCAGCTTCGGACCAAACGGTGAAAGTATCATCAGAATATCCCGCAATACCAATCAAGGGAGAACCTTCACCGCCCACGGAGAATTCGCTCGTTGTCCCCGCGCTGACTGCGACAACATATCTCTCCTCGAGGTTCCTGCGCCGAACGACCCTGTCGTCCTCACAGCTTTCCTCAACCACGATTGGGATAGCCCTCAGCGCCAAAACTATAAATTTTTCCGCATCACCATCTGCCAGTCAATCCACGGTGGATGATCTTGGACATACTTGTCTGAGGGGGTTCCCGAAACCAGCACCGTTGGGTGTGTGGGGCCATCTCTCCGTCTTCACAAACACACAACACAAGTGCAGCTTTAATTTTCAAAATGACTCAGCAAAACCTACCATAATACACTCCTTGATGTCAGTCATGATCGCGGATGCACTTGGTCAACACCTATCACTGTCACTGGTGCGGGAGAGCGCCTGCGGGATAGAATGGTTAGTGTGCCGCATATTGCTTCCTTCGGGGATGGGTTCCTGGCTGTGGTGTTTATGACTGGCGAAGATGCCGCTACTCCGGCCTGGCCAAATACGGCTTCAGTCAGTGCGCTATTTGGTCCCGCACCCAGTAATGGGAATCTGCAATCGGCTGGTTGAGGTGTGGTTGGCAGCACTGCCAGTTTCTGGCTGCATGACACTGCGCTGCATTCTGTCTCTGAGAACGCAGAAAATGCCCGAGGTGAACTATTAACTGCCGCATGAAACAGCATGCTCAACTCAGAGGTATAAGAGAAGCTCAAAACGAGTAGAGTGTCCACAGAGCCCCAACACTGAAGACTAATGTAAGTAATAATAACTAGTAATACCCACACCAACTTCATTTGCTCCTTTGATGACATCCTCCAAAGTCCAGAGAAATGAACAGATGCAAGCAACAATCAAGACACAGCCTTGAACTTCAACTCAGAAAGACCTTTGACTTCGCAAAGTTTCCAATATTTGTCTTTCTATTGGCTATTTGCATGGATGTGCAAACAAACAGAATTTGCTGTTGTGGCTGCATTGAGGCCCACTGCGAAGTGTGTTTGCATGGTTCAAATATTAAGACTGGTGCGTTTGCATCTTTCGTCCTTCTCCAGCATTCTTCTCTCCCCTTCACCATCTTTTCTTAGTCTGTAGAGCCACTCGTCGATCCAGAGCATTGGCTTCCAACATGGCGACTCTCGATACCCTCAAGCGTGCCCTCTTGCAGAAGGCCTCGGCGACAACATCGACACAAAAGCAGCCGTTGTCCGACGAGCAATACAGAGTTGGTCTCGATATCTTCCTACAAAGTTCAGGGTGGATGACTTACCAGGACTTCATCGTGCCGCAACTTATTCAGCTTCTGGGTCCTTTATTCCAGTCTCGCCTTCGCATCTCTGTGCTGGAAATTGGACCTGGCCCGAAAAGCGTCCTTGGACACTTGCTCGATGACCAAAAACAAAAGATCACCAAATACACTGCGTTTGAGCCGAACAAGGTATTTGCTTCCAAGTTGAAGGAATGGCTTCACTCCAACCCCTTCCCATGTCTCGAACACGCCGCCAGTATCAATCTATCTGCTTTCACTTCGCGTTTCGATCTTTACAAGAAGCCCAACCCTGACGACGAAAGATTCGATGTCATCCTCTTCTGCCACAGCATGTACGGCATGACGCACAAACACGAATACATCATAAAAACGGTGAATATGCTAGTTGAACAACCAGGAGGTGGGATGGTGGTGGTCTTCCATCGCGACGGCCTACGGATCGAGGGTGTGGTGGCTCATCGAGTGACATCTTTCCCTACGGGGATAGTCAGCATTGTGGATACCGACAAGGACCTCGACCGTTTCGCCCAGTTCATTGCTGGGTTTTCTGCACAGGACGAATCCCTTCGGGCCCTTTGGCGGAGTGTGTGTCGCGATTTGGGACGTCATGACACGGCACAACCCGGTAATCTCCTATTCAGCGCACCCGAGATCATGGTCGTCTTCACTCGAAACGCAACCGCTTGGAGGTTGTCAGCACCGTTGATGAAGGAGAATAGGAAAGTGAAGAACAGAGAGGCTCACCTACGGCTTCCTTGTGGTATTGTACAGCCCACAGGAATCGTGGATGTCCAAGACTGTACCGGATGGGCACTGGAGAACAAGACTGGCTTAACTGTTATGGGCGGGGGTCATAGTGGCCATTGCCTCTGGTCTAACATCAGAGCAATTGATATGGGGACACTCAACAAAGCGCATGTTATTGCGTCTGGGGATACCAAGCCTGGTCCCCTGATTGTCGTTGAATCTGGTTGCAGGGCAGGGGATATAATCCGCAAAGCTTTGGCAGACGGTCTCACGGTGCCTCTCGGGGCACGCCCCAGCGTAGGGGCTGGGCTTTGGCTCCAAGGCGGCATCGGCCATCTGTCTCGGCTCCATGGACTGGCGTGTGATGCTATTGTTGGTGCAGTAGTGGTCAGTGTTGAGTCTGGCAAGGTTTTGAGCGTCGGTTATGTGCCCGATCAGCACCGACCTCACGATGCAGTGCCGCTGGAGGATAACGATTTGTTATGGGCTATCAAAGGTGCGGGCACAAACTTTGGAATTATCACCAGTATCACCTTCAAGGCCTATCCGACTCCGACATACACTGTTCAAAATTGGGTCCTCTCATTCAACGACATGGCCACAGCCAAGGCCAAGATCGGGGAGTTTGACAACCTCATTGCTAAAGGGCTGCCCAGGAGCTGCTCAGCTGACGCCTATCTCTTTTGGAACAAAGACCGGTTGCATCTTGGTATAACAATGTTTGAAACCTCCATGGCCACCAATTGCGTGACATCGGTCGCGTTGACAAGAGCTTACAAGATTCTGGGACCGGGAAAAAGCATTCAGATCGTGGACAGCATGAGTGTATTCGATACCGAGATGTACATGTCAGAGATGCATGGTGGGCACGGTGGCGGGAAGACGTCCTCTTTCAAGCGATGCTTGTTCTTGAAAGACATTGGCGAATCCAAGATCGCCACCATCCTGCTGAAGGCTATCGAAAACCGACCCACGCCACTTTGCTATCTCCATCTTCTTCAAGGCGGTGGTGCGATTGGCGACGTGCCAGCGGACGCTACGGCATTCGGCTGCAGAGACTGGGATTTTGCATGCGTGATCACTGGTGTTTGGCCGCGCGAGCAAGACGGAACCAAAGAGGAGACAGCTGCCGTGCGCTGGGTCTATCAGATTTCTGGGATATTGTTGCCTCTCAGTACTGGAGTTTACGGTGCAGATCTTGGACCAGACCCCCGAGACGCAGCTCTGGCGGTCAAAGCCTTTGGGCCAAACCTGATGCGCCTTGCCCGTCTCAAAAAGCGCTGGGACCCGTGCAACGTGCTGGCTTATGCCTGCCCACTGCCAGCACCGCCAAAAGACCCGAAGGTTATCGTTCTTGTCACGGGCGAGAGCGGCGCTGGCAAGGACTTTTGTGCTGGCATTTGGGCTTGTCTCTTCACCAAGAGTAACATCACGGCATCTGTGTCGAGCATCAGCGAAGTAACTAAATGCGAATATGCCCTAGCGACTGGGGCGGACTTGAACCGCCTATTGAATGATCGGACTTACAGGGAGCAGCATCGAGAGGCGTTGACGGCCTTCTTCCAGAGTCAGGTCGAGAAACGGCCTCAACTGCCTGAGAAACACTTTCTGAATGTTGTCCATAGTGCAACAGATATCGAAGTGTTGTTCATCACGGGCATGAGAGACAAAGCGCCTGTGGCCACATTCTCGCACTTGGTGCCTGATACCAAACTTGTGGAGGTCCGTATTGAGACTGGCTCCGAGGTCCGACGGGTTCGCCGGGGTTTGAAACCAGCCAAAGACACTCTGAAGGATAAGAATTATGCACCTCAAGATGAGAAGGATTCCTTGAGGGATAAACATGATGCCCTGAAGGATGGGGAGAATGCCTTGGATGAGTGGGATTATTCTCCCAGTTTCGTCTTCCATAATGATGACGAAGGTGGCCTCCCTGCTAGATCCTTCTTTCAAAGACAGCTGCTGCCTCTCTTCCACCCGTTATTTCAACAGTTAGCCGGCATGGTCCGCCAAATCCCTGATTTTCCCAAGCTTGACATCAACTTCCGCCATGTCCTTGGAATCTCCCAGAGCCGCGGTGGACTAAAGCTCTGCACATCTCTCTTACGAGCACATTGCACCAGTGACTGGACACAAATCTCGTCGATAGTGTGTGTTGAGACTGGTGGTTTCATCTTTGCGTCTGCGCTGGCCCTACAGGTGGATGTGCCGCTAGCTCTAACTCGTGAGAATGGAAAGCTACCGCCACCAGTGGTTTCGGTGGTCAAAGATACGTCGCATATCTCGGGTGTGACTGGTCAAGACCAAGGCGAGAAGACTATTGAAATGGAGGTGGGGGTTATTCCTAAGGGTGGTAAAGTGGTGGTGATCGATGATGTGCTTGCTACGGGGAAGACACTTTGTGCGGTGCTCAAGTTGCTAATCAAAGCTGGGGTTGCGAGGAATGATATTTCTGCCATGGTTGTAGCAGAGTTTCCGTTTCACAAGGGCAGGGAACTGTTGTACAGAGAAGGCTTTGGGGGGGTCAATGTTCAGAGTTTGTTGGTTGTTGGCGGGGTTTAGGTCTTGAAGGATAGGTATGAATCGATAGTTAATAAGCCTTCAAGGATAGCCAAAGGCCTTAGAATATTTTTAGCAGCCTAAGCAGTAGTCAATGTGTATTCTAAACAACCTGAGAGGCCTATCACTACTATCTTTCAGTGCCCCACACCTATCCTTTAAGGCCTGTATCCTCAATAGTAGTACATATTCGTTTATCCGAGATATCCTAGCATAAACAATCCATCTACCTAACTAAATGTTAGACTCCAGCAAAACGGCATTCTCGGCATCACATGTGCACATGTAAATCACCCCAATCAAATCCGCCCAATGCCACCACGTCCACTCTTGGTATGCCCCAAAGGTCCACTGCCCCTACCATCTTTGCCCTCATCCCAATGATCAGGAAATCCATCGTCATCTGCAGGCCAGCCATCACCACCATCATCATCACCTCCGTCGCCAGGCCAACCAGGAAACCCACCATTACCGCCATCATCATCGCCACCATTGTCACCACCACCAGGATTACCATTACCACCGTTATCAGACCCAGAGTCGGATAGTCAACTGTCCCCTGCAGTCAAACAGACACCCCCTTTAACATCCCAGCTATCAACCCCACCACTCTTGGCGGTCAAAGTAGCAGCGAAGACGTTGATCTCCTGGGTGGTTTCCTTCACAGGCTCGTAATGCAGAAGGTAAAACAGCACGACGACGTCAGGGCTACCCTTGACGATGATGGAAGCAAGAGAAGACCTGGGAATGGGGTTGTTAGGGAGCATAACAGGCTGCGGCTGGGTCACGGCGCCAGCTGCGTCGACTTTGAGGCGGAAGATCTGGCTCTGGACGTCGGCCGTGTAAAACGCCCAGAAGTTGGCCCCGTCATCGACGGCAGTGATGGGGGAGTGGGCGGAGAGGGTGATGGTTTTGTCGTTGATGGTGTAGGTCGCGTAGTCTGCGGAGTTGCAACAAGAGGGTTAGAAAGGATAGGGGTTAACGGAAGTGGGGCACATCAAACTAACCGTTGGCGCCTTGGTCTTGGGAGGAGCCAAGCTCGAGTTTGTCGTACTGGAAGAAGACGACCGGGTCATCGGTGTCGGTGGGGGTGTTGTAGTGGACGACTTCGATGCCTGGTTGAGGGGGCACGGCGGTGAGGGATGTACCAAAGAGGGGCGGATCGTCCAGAGGGGGCTTGCCCTTCTGCCATTTGTAGCTGGGGCTATGGTTAACGAGAACGATGTTGCCTGTGTCGGAGGTGTCTTGGTAGTAGAGGCAGGCAAAGTCGTAGCCTCCGTGGTTAACGAGGCGGATGGCGCCGAGCTTGGAGTAAGGGGCGCACTGCCACCTTTGCTCGTAGAGCTCGCCTTCGACCCACTTTGTTCCGTTGAAGTAGATGTCGCGGAGGTAGTTTTGGTTGTCAACGAAGAAGACGAGGCGTTTGGCGTTGTAATAGATGGACTTGGAGTTGATGGCAGCAAGGGGAGTGAAACGCTTGGCGGGAGCACTGCCGGATTCTTTGGTGAGGTCGATGCCGGTCTGGTCGCCGGTAACCTGGTAGGTCGCCGGGCTGCCAGCGAGTTTGCCCTTGATCTCAACTAGCTCACCGTTATAAGTCTGGGCGTAGGTAAAGATCTCGCCTGCGTCGTTGACGCAGGCTGCGAGAGCTGTGTTGGGGAGGAAATTGAAGGACATCTTAATCCTGGAGAAGTTGTTTGTGTGAAGGAATATTGTCCGTTGGTGATTGTTATCCAGGATTTCTAGCTCTCTGCTTTAGGCGGTATCTTATGCTTATATACTTTTTAACCGCTTGTGATAGCCTTCATGACTCTTCTTCGTTGCCATGGACTCTCCTTCATGTTCGTCATGTGTCTTGTGGGTCCTTAGTGTATGTCCGAAGTTCACTGAGAATATCGAAGCCATTACTATCATGTATGAGACGGATTTTCATTGGATTCTAACATCCCGAATAGCACCTCAGCGCATCCCGGCTTTCTCCTTCTGTCGAATGGTACAGCCCCAAGGAAAATGATGATTCTTGATGGCTCCTCATACCAGCCTTGGCACACAGTCACAAGGTCGCAGTATTGGCCTTTCAGATAAGATCAACCTTCAATCATGAAGCTGAAAACCTCGCCAGATTCTTTAGACTTTACCGAACCCAGCTGAAAGGCCCAAACTGGAAAGGATTTCCGCCGTCAGAGGTTGTATGTAATTGCATGCATCAGGAAACATGGCAAAGATCACCACCCGGCAAACATGGCATTGGATTTGACGATTCCATCTCAGCTGGCCACAATAGCAAACATCATGTAAAAAATGCTCTTTTCACGTCCGTCATATTCTTGAGGGGAACCCTGAGGGTGACACTGCATATTTGATGGCTGGAATAAATGCCTTGAGGCACGGGATTGGTGCTTGGATTCTCGGGCCGCGTCTACAGGCCTTTCGACCCCTCAATTTGGTGCATATTCGACGGGCTGGGCACCGGCTGTCCCGTGGTCAAAACTTTGTGTCCAGTAGGTAGTCAGAACCTTGTGCAGCAAGAGATTGTGGCGCTGCTGAAAGAGGATTGCATGGCGGTTGATTCGAGGACTCGAATGGTTATAAGCGCAGGATCTAGTATTGACGCATGAATGTGTGATGGCGAAGACCAGAATGTGGATGGTTATTGAGGTTGTCTGTTGACAACATGGCCCATCTCATAGGCGTATGAACAGAGATGATCTGCTATGTACTCGGGATTATGTCTCGACAGGTAGAAGAATTGCTAATACCATGACAACATTGCTTCTATAAGAGGGGCGTGTCAGACCCTTCTCTCTTGGGCCTAGCTTTGACAAACAGACCAACCACTTATCAAAACTTCCAAACATCCTTCATTCTACTCACTTACCACAATGTCTTCTGTTTACCCCGTCACGGGTATCAAAGCCGGCGCTACTGACACCTCTGTCCCCCTTCGCCTTGAGGTGGACACCTGGTATCCGGGCCAGACAGCAGAGCACCTTATCCAGAACAATCTCTTCCTCTGGGCTCTTCGCTTCCTCCAAGAGCGAGACCCTGACCACAAGCTTTCATTTTTTCAAATCGCCGGCATTCATGGCATGCCGTACCAGCCATGGGATGAAGACACAGACGCCATCACTGCCAACGAGGGCTACTGCACTCACGACAGTCTCCTCTTTCCCTCCTGGCATCGTCCCTATATGCTTCTCTATGAGCAAGTCTTGTATGATATCATGGTCAAGCAAGTCATTCCCCAGCTCCCAGCAGACGAACAGAAGAAGTGGAAGGATGCCGCTGCCACCTGGCGTCTCCCTTACTGGGACTGGGCCCAGAAGAAGACGCGCGACGGGCAGGATCAGCCCCTCTATGATGTCCCGCTCATCACCAAGCAGCCCAGAATTGGCGTCATTGACCTCAAAGACGGTGTGACAGTTTTCTACATCGATAACCCGATGTATAAATTCAACATGCCAGATGATGAAAGGATGGGTTGTTTCGGGATCAGCGACATCCAGGACACTGACTCCAAAGACAACACTATGACCATTCCGGTATGCCTCTCCTCTCAGTCCCACCTTTTTTTGTCCCTCTAACAGTTCCTAGTTCTCCAAAGCCCGAGCAACCTCTCGCTGGGCCACTTACGAGCCCGAGTCTGATGCCGTTTCCACCCAGTGGACCGAGGGCACAGTCCGGAATTCTCTCATCACCTCAACACTCAATTCGCACCCTTGGTATGGCAAAAACATCGACAACGTCCCTCTAGCCGAAATGGTCTACCGCCTCTACGTCCACGACTACATCTCCTCCTACACCCAATTTGCCACCACCAAATTCCGCACCTCCCCCGACTACGACGCCGGCTCCCCAGCCGCCTACCTCAATCTGGAGTACATCCACAACAATATCCATAACTGGACCGGCGGCTTCGACAAATACATCGGCCACATGGCCGAGCCCGCAGTCGCCGCCTACGACCCAATCTTCTGGATGCACCACGCAAACGTCGACCGCCAATTCGCCCTCTGGCAGGGCATCTCCCTCCTCAACCCAGCCAAGAACTGGTTCGAGTCCCGCTCCGAGCAGCTCGAAGACGACGGGAATTGGTACATCAAAACCGGCGACGTCGACACCCCCTCCACTCCCCTTGCCCCCTTCCACAAGGACGCCGAAGGCAACTACTACACCTCCGACGACGTGAGAGACATTCACAAACTAGGCTACGCCTACCCCGAGCTCCAGCCCTGGCTAAACAAGTACAAGGATGCCCACGGCAACTTTGACGCAGGCCTCTACGTGGCCGACGTCAAGGCCATGATCAAGACCCTGTACTCCCCTGGTGAAATTGGTGCGCCAACCGAGACCTTCTCCATCCCTCGTTCCTTGGCTGCCGGTACTACTCTCACTCAACCCCCCGACCTCAACAAGGATGTCATCGTCAACGTCACATACAATCGCTTTGCCCTAAACGGCATCCCCTACACCATCTACTTCTTCCTCGGCACCCCCTTCTCCCCTCCCTCCTACTCTGATTCTCTCCACACCCACCCTCAACATGTCGTAAGTGGTGTGTCTTTCTTACCCCCCTCTGCTCCAAACTTGCTGTCCAGCAAAATATGCCAACAAATATAACGCACAGGGCTTCATCTACACCTTCTCCAACCCAATCTACCGCAACCGCGCCGCCCCCGGTTGCGGTAACTGCCGCCGCAAGGCCCTATTTGATACCAAATCCCGCGCTCAGGTCCCCATCACTGGTGCGCTCATCGCCCGACACCCAGCTATCCACAACGGGAACCTGCCGCATGGCGTTCATGAGCTGCCCAGTTTGGAGGCTGATACCGTGGGGGACTACCTGCAGAAGCATCTGCATTGGAGCATCAGAACGGTGAGCTTTTTTTTTCGTTTACTTTGTTTCTTTGTTAGGGTTAGCCTTCTTTGTGATTAGCGCTGGCTAGCCCCTTTGTTGCCCCTTTTTTGCCCCTGAACAGGGGTTGAAGTTGGGGTTGGACCCACTTCACGTGGATTGTTTCGTGGTCAAACATGCTGATGAAAAACTGGATAGCACACCGGAAGCGATATCGACATCCCCGAGGAAAATCCATTTGTGGAAGTGTCTGTCTACCACCGCAATGCCAAGTTTGACGATGTGGGTAACACGGCGCAGTATGAGCGAGTCGAGAGGGCCACCCGAAGCAAGCCAGGCGGTTATCGTTCTCAAACTGCCTAGTTGCTGGCCCCGTGCCTTTCTCATTTCCGTCACTTGTTTTCTGATGCGTTTGTTGGAGATGATGGGCTCAGACTGCTAGCTGGAAACGGGTGATGGACGCTTGCCTAGCTCAGCTGTACACGTGGCTAAGACGGCCTTCGGATCACAACTGAGGTGCCTTTCTAGATAGCAATGCAATGTGAAGCTGTTGCTTCGCACTCCCATCATGCAATGTGACCATCCTTCTACCACACCGATTTCTCCAACCCACACTCATCATATCTTTTCTCGCTTTCGCCTTCCCCTCCAGCTCTCCGCATTTCCGTTTCCTGCCCGGTTTTCCACCGCAACCATCTACCCATCACAGCACCCAACTTAAAACACAATCCAAGAATGCAACACAATCAGATCATATGATGGCTTCATCCCCTCTCTTGCCCCGAGGCCCTGCATCCCATACTCGTTTCATGGTAGCCTCAACCTGCACTTCTTCCCTTCCTAAACCTGAATCCTTTATCCAAGGGTACAGAATCCCATTATGATAATCTCTTGCCTGCCCAGTAGTTGGTACAACCAGCGATTACAAAAGATTTCATGATTGGTTGATCCACCAAGCCGTGTACCCCGATGCTATGCAGATCCATATCGATGGTTGCACAGCTCCCACCAGTAACGCAGTGAGCCTGGACACCACCAGCCAAGAGAGTGCTGCCCTCATCCCGCGTTCTGTTGTCGCAACCCCAAATGCAAACTTTGACCGGAAAGCGGGGTCAATAGCGGCAATGGGGGGAGTAGAGCCTCATCTGTATCTACTAATACATGGCGATGGTTGTCTTTCGGTTGGTAATTTGAAGAGAAAAGACAAAGCAGACAAACAAACAGAAAGAAAAAGACCAATCTTCCCGCATAAAGATGGCTGCTACCACCACCTCAGCTCCTGGTCGCATAGACTACTATGCGCAGAGCTTATACTCAAACACCACCACCTCAGATACCATCACCAAGGTGACAGGCGAGACTCTGCCTGGTTTCCCCTCTCAGTATGATGGTGAGAGGGTGTGGACTGGATCGAAGTGGCTGGACCCGAGCCTTCAGGAGACCTACATTGTGCGGATCAGCAAGGACGACTTGCTCGAGATTGAAAGCGCTCTTCGCCACTTCCAGGGTAAGCGAACGAACATCTCTCCAAAAGTGTAAAACGAGACTGACAAAGAGCAATCCAGGCCTCGGCCTGCCCCCAGGCTCGTTGGGCCGTGACACATTTCCCCTTTCCCAGGATCTGAGCGACAGACTCCGGCAGGTATCTCAAGACTGCTACAATGGGCGCGGTTTCGCCATTGTCCGTGGCATCTCTCCCGGTCGATTCACCGATGAGGAGAATGTGCTCATCTTTGGCGGCATATCCTCCTACATTGCCCCGACTCGAGGATTCCAGGATGTGCATCGTGAGCTTGTGACTTGCCATGTCCTGAGCGAGGACATGAGGCCCGGATCCAAAGAGCAGAATCTGAGGCCTGCATTTACCAATGGTCGACTGGTAAGTTTCTTTTCAATAACGATAAGGGTGCTGGCTAACCTGATGAAGGCCTTTCATACTGATGTGGGCGATATCCTCGCGTTGCACGCACTGGGTGTTTCCGACACAGGGGGTGAAACAATGATTGCCAGTGCTTGCCAAATCTACAACGAGATGACAGCAAGTCGGCCGGATCTTGTTCAAGAGCTGGCCCAAAACTGGGCGTTCTTCCAGTATGTTTTGCTTTGGATGCTCCAGGATGACTGAAATGCGCTGACCTGATGATAGCTCACAGGACTATTACACAGACGGGACACCCCTCCTGACCAATGCTCCTGGGGACAAACTGGTGTTTCAGTTCTCTCGACTGCCCATCACAGGCTTTCGCAGCCAGGGTGCAAACCCTACTCTACCTCCACCAACGGCCAAGCGTCTCGAGGCCATGGCCAAAGTGGAGGAATTGGCGTGGAAGCATACTTTCCCCCTGCCTCGGGAGCCTGGTGACATGGCCTACATCAACAACCTATGCCTGATGCATGCTCGCAGCGCCTTTGACGTCGACAAGCAGGGCAACCCACTGCCTTCAAAGCGTCACCTTGTCAAGTTGATGTTGCAGGATCCAGAGTTGGCGTGGGAGCTTCCCCAACATCTTGGCTGGTATTTGGAGCGTGTATACGGCCCGAATCAGGAAGATGGTGGTAGAGTTGAGAAGTGGCAGTTGAGTGTGAAGGACAATTCACTGCCGGATGGTCGTATCTGGGCTGGCTCTGGAGCTCTCTCGAATGGCTGAGAACGTTCCGTCATTGTTTCCTCTTGATCTCTTTGTTGTGTCGTCTCTCCGTCGCTCATTTCGAAATTCTTATCCAGGCGTTAAATGTTCATGGCTGCAGCCAGAATGATGACTATCGCTGCCAGTGAGCAAGGTAGGACTGCCATGTCAAGTGTCAGTAATCTTTCCATTGGTTTCTTTGTTCGTGATTATTGTTCAAGATGTGCACAATGATAGGAAAATTCACAGATAGCACTAACAGAACGCGGTGCGAGCACCTTCGCTGAGTCCCCGGGTACTTTGCAAATCTTTCATAGCTTCAACAATAATTCCTTCCTTGGCCTTGGAACTACCCAAGCTTGAGCGGGTACCTCTCTTCGCAACGGACCGAGTTATCGTGGACATTAGTGTCATGCCCAAATCGGCTCCAAAAGGTCTTGACCAGGTAGTACAACGCCAAAGTTTGAGGCCACCCTGGACGGTGTCAGTGTTTGGATCTTGTGACCTAGACAGCGATTAGACCTACACTTTCGTTGGGTAGTTGATAGAGTGGCATAAAGTAGACAGCTTTGGTATAAGCCGGTGCTTATACCAAAGCCAGCAAGCAAGGGTGCATGTTGTGATAACTCGGGTTCTGGCGGCTGTTAGCGGTGTCCCTCAATGGAGGTGATCTTGACATACTGATGACTCTCATCGCAAACAACGAACAGCAAATCCCTAGAGCAATAGCATTTGCGAGCATGATGCGTTGGACCGGCAGGATTTCGTTCTTTATCAGATAGCCACCAACGATGGCGCCGACAGGGAACCCAAGAAACACACAGGTCAAGGCCCAGTCCTCAAAAGATGAACCTTCAAATGTGCGCACTTGGATGTAAGGCGGGATAATGAAAACGATCTGGTTTGGTTAGTACATAGGAATGTTAAGAGAAGGGTTAAGTTCGTACCGAGTTCAAGATGGAGATCACTCCAAAAACTTGAAATAATACCCTCAAATACTGGATGTTAAAGATTGGAGTCATGTCCAGAATTGGAGAGGCAGCCAATTTGGCCTCGTACGCCACGAACACCACCATGAGCAGTGGACCGAGTATTAAAAGTGTGACCTCGACAGAGTTTGTCCAGCGAAGTAGATTGTCTTCAAGCGTGAAGGCAATAAGAGGGGTAGTCACCGCTAGATTGAGCAGCATAAAACCTTCTACGTCTACACGTGAAGGGAGCTGAGATGGATTGCCTTGCTTGAGCAAAGTGGACTGTGTTTATCGTGGATGGGAGCGAATTCTTTTACATGACCAGTGGAGCACGCCCAGGCCAGTGAGGGTAAACGAAACTTCTAAGAAGAGAACACTAATGACCTAGTCAGCATGGGTCATACAACTCGGCAGCTAGAGGGAAATGTAAGAACCCACGAATGCCAACTAAATGACCTGTACATCCAGGCCCCCAAGGGTCCGGCTGCCATGCTGGTGCCCATTTCGATGCAAGTTACGAAGCTCTCCCAAATGGCAAGCTATTTGACGCCCACAATTTCTACCACATTTCAGCACAAAACTCAATATATGTTCGAGAATTGGAGACGAACCATTGATGACGACCATAGACAGAAGAGAAATTCCTGATGAGCCGAAGCCAACGAAAAATCTGGAGCCCAAGAGTTGCGAAAACGATATGCTGATGGCGCTGTGTTTGATGCTAATATCAGCAGAAGCCGGGTCCCAGTTTGCTGCGTACATACCAGAGGGCAAGTCCCAGAACAAACGCCCCGTAGGCAACAAACATCATCCGTTTGATCCCGAAAGAAGCAAGCAGGTAGGAATACCGCAATGACATCAGGGCCATGTACCTAGACAGATGAAGACCGAGTGATGTACCACTGGCACGAATATGGCTGAACATATCGAGGCCGTAAGCATGACTCCGGATGCATCCTTGAAATGGTGGAGATCAGAAGCTAGAAAAATGTCAATTGTTAGCACGTGATGGCCTTTAACACTTGATGGGCTAGCTTGCCGAGACGCGAGTAGCTGGTAGCTTGAAACGCGATATCAAAGGCTTTCACGAAGATGCTGTGTGTGGTGTTAGAAATGTCAAATCGCTCTCAGGATGTAAGATTGGAGAGAAGAACACACCCAGCCAACAGTGCGGGGCTCATCGAGATCAAAAGGCCATCGTTGGAGTCGGCCACAGCGTCATCAGCCGAAGTTGACAGTTGAAGAAGCGGATCCTGCTCATGTGGATGGCTTTGGTTCTCTTGGTCGATTTCAGCATGGTCGGCAGGTTCTGAAAGGAAAGCGTCCGGCCCTGCATCATGGTGGGTCACAGACATGGTGCAGGAAGTAGGGAGGACAGACAAAGGAGCCCTCCCAAATGTCGAGTGTTGAAGGTGGGTGGCGTGATGCGTGATTTACGTCAGACGAAAAGAATGATAACCCTCATCGGAGACAACCACCAGAACGCATCGAGTCTTTTCTCAGTTTCTCCCACTTGGTTCTTGGCCCAACGAGCGCCTTGAGATATCTGTGGCTAAGTTGCTGTGTGGTCGGACGCGTTGACAGGTGCCAGGCTGTTACACATCAAGATTGCCAGTCAGCCTACAGGAACAGCCTAAACCCTTTTGGGCATTCGGCCCCAACTCCATGACCCAATTTTGACACTCGGCGAGGGTGCAACATGTGATTATCACCTTGATGAATACTCTCTGGGCAATCTAAGAGACCAGCAAGCCTCATCACATTATGACTAATGAATCCTGAACGTGGCCCGGGCGGGTGTCAAAGCCAACTGTTCCGAAAGCTATTCTCCAGAAGGGACCGACTGCCCTTTTGGGCATTCGGGACAAGAATGCTGACTATGAAGGGGCTGTTATAGGATATTAGAGATGAAATGAAGAGTCAGTGACAACTGGAAAGAAAAAGATGGTTTTTCGGAGCATGTTTAATGTAATATAAGAATAGTCCGAAGGCTCACTGAATCTTGTATCCCTTTCTAGACAAGAAACACCCCCTGTTATCGCCTTCGAGTTGAGATCATGCGGAGCGCAAAGTTTAAATCCATCAAAGCCACTTCTCAGCGAAGCGAACAAGGACTGGCCAAAATGCGAAAGAGGTCTCCAACAGTACACCACCAGTCTGTTGAGGGAACCCGGAATCAGCTAGACAGGGGCATCAGGATGCATGGTGACGGGTATGACATTTCAGTTCTGCGGCGACGGGGAGCAGTCACTAATTTTATGTCAAAGGTCGTCCCCAAGTCGTGCATACATTATGGAGCATGACCTCTTAGGATTGGGAGCTTGGGCAGCTTTAATAATGCCATGTCATGAATTTCCAACGACTACTTCTGACAGGATAGAAGCGGCACAAGGTGGCATTGCAGATAGCTTAACAACAAAGCCAATATTGTGCGAGCAGTATTTCCACGACCTCATGATACCCCCAGGCAGTTCGCAAATGCAAACCACAGCAATACACCATGATACAAGACAAAGGATCAGCTTGGAACAACACGTGCGACTCGAAAGGTGGCGTGTTGAGTATGGCATGCTGGAGCGATACCTAGAAGAGATCAGGGGACCGTACAACCATCCTCAATATCAGGTGACGAAAACGGCCTGATGAAGATGAATAATGGATAGGATTCTTTTGTATAGTATATTGATACACTTAACACTCGAGAGTCGCGGCGGAGTTTCTTTTGGATGCTGGGCTCGTAGGCTCATATCTTGGTACTTTACGAATAACGAAACGTATGATATTCATATTGCTAGCGAACTGTCAGGGTGGCCTTTCCAAAGCGTCAATATCCACATGCTCTTCTTCTCCATCCACTCTTGCAGTGTCGGTGCCAACATGAACGTAGCCAAGTTCTTCGTAGAGTTTCCTGCCCATCGGACTGGCCATGACGGTCAAGACCCATCCGCCTCTTCTGGCCGACTCGTCTTCACCCCAGTTGCATAACCTAGTTCCAGCACCACGTCGACGAAAGTCGGGGTGCGTGACGAGCATCCAAAGATGGAGCTGCTCTTCCCCATATGACTCGAAGCACTTTGCAAACGCGCGTTGCATAGCAGCTGCGTATGCCTTCATGTGTTTCCGGTTGCCATCCCGACGTTCATCAATGCCAAGGTCTAGTCCAGGTTACGCAATATCAGTCAACGAGCGACGACAATAGAATAATCATCTTACCTCCACCCTTGGCCTTGATGTGAACAGCAATGTCCCAGACGCCAATGGCAATTGGCAAGTCATTCAAACCAGCCTCCTCATTGGTCACCGCTACAACGTTGAAGGCGAACTTTTCGGGCTGCTCTAGGTACTCCTCATACTGTCGCCTTGTGTATTTCCAGAAGTCGTTAGGGTATTTGTCGCGATAGGGAAACTTGTAGTCGCAGCCAGGGTCGTCGGGAAAACCAGCCTGGATGACCCGAGTGATGGCGTCGAGGTCGTCCTTGGTGGCTTTGCGCATGACGAGCGTCTCGGCGCCATAGCGTTCGCGATACAATTCGTCAGGTCCGCCGCCCATGGTTGTGTCAGCTTTTTGTCGGGCTCGGTCAGACAATGAGAAAGGTGAGGGTGGTCCTTGGCAATTGCCGGTGATGATCTGGGGGCTGAGCCAGGGAGGACGCGCAGAGCGAGACACGGACTTGGGTGGATTCTGCCTCACACCTTTGAGAGTCAAGAGGGAGTTCGAAATCCCAATTCCCTCTTCGAGGGCGTTTCAAGTTTGGGGCTGGGGCACAGGGGACGTGGTCGCCTTGAATTGGATCTCCTGGACTGGAGTCTTCTTGTATCGCATGAGAATAGCGGGGTTGTGTGCAAGCTTGTGATGGGCTATGCAGCTGCCTGTCTGGTCACTCATAAGGAGGCCGAATGCCCAATTCGGTAGTCGGCGACTGCAGCCACGCGATTCCCCATTCAAGCACTCGGCGAGCAGGTGCAAGCGGTAGCTACGTACCTCCCACGTCGTGGACAGAAAAATAGAAACTGCTACATAAAATACAGATCTTTAAAGATAGCGCAAAGGCGTTAACAGACAGTCGATAGGGCTTAAAAATAGTAAAACGGCTTAGAAAATATTAATAAATAGGCCTTAAAAGATAGTCTATAAGTGTTTGGGATGATTTGAGACGCCTATTCACTATTCTTGGGCCATGTATTTTGCGTAGCAGTGTCTAATTTTCTGTCCGGAACATGCCTCGCCACCACTGCAGCTGGGCAAACTGAGGGGCTGTCATTGCTCCGTGTTGCACAGGCAGATCATGATTCCATTGCCCCGTTTGTCAGTTCCCTGCAGTGCAGACAGCCGATCATGTTCTCGAGCCGCGTGGGCCCTGATTCACCTTCCTCGTTTGACCAGCTCAACACCCGACCACAAATATCTGGAACACCAAACCCCACTTTGCGCTATCACGCGGTTGTTATCTTCATGTTGGGACTCTTTATTCGACGTCCAAACTGTCGGGACCCTTTGTAGTTTTGACTTTCAAAGTTACGTCTGGAAATTCCACAGCCCACGCTGCGCAACATGTTCCCCCAGGCACCACCACCCGGTGAAGTTGACGGGCATGAGGAAATCGTCGAGGGGAGATGGTCGTTGTGGGCAGCACCCTCGCTGTTTCCCGAACACAACACAGCCATGTTTGACTTCCCTGTCTTTCCTGCCCTCTCGTCTTCGTTTCCTTTCCGGGATCCTCAGGTCGTGGATGCTCTTCCCCGGCATCCAGGGTTGGATATGCTCTTCCCTGAGAATAACCTTCCTATCCGGGATCCTGACTTGGACGAGTTGTTTCCTGAAATTTACCAGCAAGTGTCGGTGGATATCCGGGAGAAGAACGATCCCACGGTAACGGCGGTGGAACTTTTTGCTCCGTTTGATGGTGTCTTGGATGGTCAGGCTTTGGCCGACCTCGAGGCCCCTCTGGAATTTCCTCCTGAAGAGCCCGAGCTTCGTCAACTGCGGTCATCGCCGCTCCCGCCAATCCAATCGAGTATCGAATATTCGAGCCCCGACACACTCGACCTCTCATCCCAGGCCCTCTCCGTATTCCCAAGGACGGCTATATCTAAGACTGTTTCCGCGTCACCAAAGACTGTTGCATCCAAGACGCTATCACCAAGTCAAAGTCCATCGGCCGCAACCCAGTCAGTGAAGCCTGCCCAAGGAATTCAGTTCCACCAATATGATCCCACCAAATCCACAAAGAGGGACACAAAGGCAGCCCCTCGGGCAGCACCTCACTATAGTGGAAAGCCGGCAGCTAAGGCGAGGAAGCGACATTCTGTGGCCGCCAGGACAAACGTAATAGAGCCAGGCAAAGTACGGTCCGACACCAAGACTCTGTGATCGAGCAGTGACTGACTTGGCTTCTAGGCTTCAGTGATATGGAAGAAGGAAGATGCAAGTGGCAACCTGCAGTCAGTTTGGGAGATCTGGGGGAAGGATCAAACGGTGCGTAGGGAAGCAACCGAGGAGGACAAACAAAACACTCGGTACAACCGAAAGCATGGTGCCTGTGAAAAGTGCAGGATGCAGAAATTGAAGGCAATTCTTTACCTTACCCACGTTCCCTACTGTCGATGCACCTCGCTGACTTCAGCTTCAGTGTATCCAAATGAAACGCCAGTACACGCCATGCGCTGGGTGCCTGAAGGTATATCTCAACGACCGCGTTAGAATGCGAAACGGCGGTGAATTCACGGTGCAGCCATGTGTGAGAATTGAGATCTTGGGTCTCCCCCTCCATCGAAAAGGCCCAACGAAGTATTCAGAGCTCGACACCTGGCTCCCTCAAAAGCAAGCCCAGCTAGAGTGGTACACCTATGACAGCACCACACGAGAGTTGAAGCTCACCCAAGGCTTCGGTGAAGGAAGAGAGAATTCACTACGCCTCATGGTATCGAGATTCGAGCCTGGGCCTGGTGACCGGACCACATATTTCTGGACGGACGAGAAGACCGGGCTACTGCGTTCGATGGAGATGCCGCCTTACTTCATTAGCGACATGGACGCGGCAAAGGCTAGCATTGTGGAGTTCCTTCGTAACTCTCGGTCTGTCTATATCGACACCCTTCTCGGGGATGCCAGTCCCATCACTCGCCATACTTTTGAGTCTGCTTTGAGATTCTCGGCCTTTGGCCAGGTATGTTAACACCGAGCCCATGTTAGGTATATTTGGGTATCTAATCACTCAGACAGAGTAAACTCGTCTCGCTCGCTCTCGACACCTGGGTCGCGGCACGGTTCATCGAGAGTCACTGGCGGGTCTTCGAGGGAGGCGAGGAAATCGGCGCTCACACTACCACTGAGCCCGGCCATCCGTACGATGGTTTCATTCCGGTTACACCAATCATGGACACCCAACTCGATAACCTAGTGATCGCAGATCTCTTAGCTCCCATGAGAGAAGAGCTGTTGAAAAGGCTCAAGGCAAAGATTGACGAAAAGAAGCGCTCGAACTGGCTCGAGATTTATCTCACGCTTTTCGTCATGATGTCCAACACGGGCTGGATCATCAAGGACATGATCGCCATGACTACCTGGAAAGGTCTCAAAATGGGTAATCGTGGCGGCCAGCTGACCAGAGGCTACATCCACGCCAACAAGTCCCTGCTGTCATACTTCCACTACGCTTGCTCGGGATCTTTTCCTCTTACCATCCCGGCGAATGAGCTCACGACAGGAAATCACAACATGACCGGCGACCAGATCGAATACATGGCCTTTGTGCAGCAGCAATTGTCCCGCCCAGGCTCCAAGCATGCCACGTGGAAGAATCTCGACATGTATAAGGACGATGAGTACTGGACTCATCAGCTGCTCTGCAAAGACTGGGAAGGTGATGCACCGTATACCGCTGGGCCGATTGATGACTTTACTGAAGATGATTTTCTTTCTTCATCTACTACTTGATTGTACGGAGTTTGGAGATGGGGTGCTACAGACCTCCCTTTTCGTCCGTAGTAACGCATATCTGGGATGCCAAATGTAAACATATGAATCAAATACAACTGTGTAGGGATATCAATCGCACCCTCTGAGTAAAGGGGCAGCTATTGCAAGTCTGAATCTAGGTCCATATGACGACCATCTAACTTGCAGCTTTTCAACAGTCTTTATTATAGGCCTATTAAACGAGTAAGGAAGCTTATCGACCAACGCTCAGGGCTTATTGCCCACTATCTCCAGAGTCAACCTCCCTGACAGTATAAACCCCCATACTGATCTCATGATACCCCAACTTCCCCACCCTCCCCGTCAACTCACTCCTCCACTCCTTCCCCTCCTCCACCATCCGCACCGCCCTCTCAAACGTATACACCGCTTCCCACCCCAGCTCCCTCCTCGCCAACCTACTATCATAAACTCGATCCACCCTCCCCAAAAACCTCCACCCTACCCCCTCAAACACCTCCCTCACCCCCTCCACCGCCTTCTCATACTCCCCCCCAGCATCTTTATCCAGCCCTTTTAGCACCTCTTCCTCCTTTTTAAAAATCGTCGGCGCAGAAATGATATACTTCCCCCATTTCCCCTTCAACCCTGGCCCCTTTTCCAGCCCCCTTACACAAGCCCCCACCACATCAGCCACATCCACCCTCCTGTACCCCAGCTCCAGCACCTTTAAATTATCATCCCCCATACTATTCCTCCGCTGGTCGTCATCATCACCCTCTGGAAAAAACCTTGACGTTCTCAACACCACCACCGGCAACCCGTGCTCCTTATTCACCAGCTCGCAAACTTCCTCCGCGGCAATCTTGGTAACCCCGTAAATATTCTTTGGTTTGGGTGCGACACTTTCATCAATCCACACCGCCGGCATCCCCGGCCGCGTCGTTAAACTCTCCCCAAAGGCCGAGGTGGTGGAGACAAACACAAAGGATTTGACACCCCCGTGCGCGGAGACGCTCGCTTCCAGCAAGTTCAACGTTCCCGTAACGTTGGTGGACACAAAGTCGGACTTGGTGTGCGAGCAGATATGCGGCTTGTGGAGGGTGGCGGTGTGGATTACATAGGACAAATCAGGATGGTGGGTGGTGAAGATATTCGAGACAAAAGCCGGGTCGGCGATGGACCCAACATGCGTGGTAAGAGGACTTGGTTTGATGTCTATTTAAGCTATTTTAGTGTTTGCCGGTAGGAGTGAATAGATATAAAATGAACGAAAAATACCAATGCCAATAGGGGTGTATCCGTAGTCGGACAAGGTCAGCATGAGCGCCTTGCCCAGGTGGCCAGATGAGCCAGTGACGAGAACCTTTGGGTTAGAAAACATGTTGATGTTGCTTCAAAGATTCCACATCCAAAAGTGCTGCAAATCTTTAACACAAAACTCAACACTTCGAGAAAAGCTTATATGGATGATCCTCGATGACTCATGCCGGCACTCGAGATGCCAAGCATCCGCTGACAGCCCTGGTCCATGTTGACAACAAGAGATGGATACCGTCCCTAAAGGGAAATATATCCCCGACTTACACACGCAAACCACAGGAACAAGAAAGATTGTTCATCGCTAAATTGTCATACTACATTGTCATTCTACCTCAGCCATAACGAAGAGACTGCAAGATCAAATGAAAAGCCTCAGCTTGAATTCCCGAACGCCAATAATAATATCCCTCCTGTACCTGAAGTGGGCAGTCAAATCGAAATGGTATTGTTGATAAAATGATGTGCAGCGTTTAGACAGCACCAAAGCAACTGTGTCTGGTTAGCCTGTGTCCTTTACTCAGAGTCAAAATAGAAAACGTACGTCTCCATGATGATGCCGGTAATCTGGTAAGGGTCAGCGTTGGAGGCTGGGCGACGATCCTCGAAGTAGCCGTAGCCCTTGGCGGCACATTCTCTTGGGATGCGGATGGAGCAACCGCGGTTGGCAACACCGTATGAGAACTGGTCAATAGCACCAGTCTCGTGTCTGCCAGTGAGACGCTTCTCGTTATCCTCGCCGTAGACGGCAATGTGCTCTTGGTGCCTCTTGCCAAGCTTTTCGATAGCAGCCTCGATGTACTTCATACCACCCTATAGTCGCAGTCGTTAGCGTAAGTTCGCAGCCGCAAGTTATCATTCTCCAAACAAGCATCGTACCTCTTCACGCATCTCCTTGGTTGAGAAGTTAGAGTGGAGACCAGCGCCGTTCCAGTCGCCAGGAATAGGCTTGGGATGGACGGAAACCTTGGCGCCGAACTCTTCAGCAATGCGGTGCAAAAGGAATCTGGCGAGCCAGAGGTGGTCACCCATCTCGATACCGAGGCAAGGACCAACCTGGAACTCCCACTGGGCGGCTGTTGTACATGTTAGCATCCTGGTGTCAACCCTCACACAGGATCACAAGGTAACATACGCATGACCTCAGCGTTGGTACCAGAGATCTTCACACCGGCGTACAAGCATGCGCGGTAGTGAGCCTCGACGATATCACGCTGCACAACCTTGCCGGCACCCACACCGCAGTAGTAGGGACCCTGAGGGGCGGGGAAACCGTTCTTGGGCCTGGTGTCCAATCAGCATCTGTCTCACGTTGCTTCGAGACACGTTTTTGAAGAAGCACATACCAGCCATATGGGCGGTCGTTGAGGTCGAGGAGGGTGTATTCTTGCTCAAGGCCAAACCAGGGCTCGTGAGCCGCGTGGGCCTCCATCAGCTTGGCTGTCTCATGGCGGAAGTTGTACTTGTTGGGGTTGCCATCGTTGTCGATGCACTCGGAAAGGACAAGGATGTTATGGCCGAGACGGAAGGGATCGGGGAAAACCGCTACGGGCTTTAGGTAGACATCCGAGTTGTCGCCAGGGGCCTGACCAGTGGAGGAACCGTCAAAGTTCCAGATGGGAAGATCATCCGGCGTGTAGCCGCCCTCCTTCTCGTCGAGCGTCTGTTTCCGGGGGTTTGGTAAGTATTCGATCGGATTTTGGAATTTTGATTCCGGACTCTCTGCTTACTCTTGACTTGGAACGGGTGCCGCCTTCGGAATCAATCCTAAACACCTACTGTTAACAACCACTTTCCCCCGATTGGCCCGATGCGGTTGCGGTTGCAGCAACCACCACGGTGCGGGGATTGTGTGGGATATTCGGGACAGCGTGGGGGGACTCACCAAATGTACTCAGCCATAATCTTCCCTCTTTGGTCCAGAGTCAAGAACTTCTGGAGCTACACGCCAATTTGTTAGCACGAGTCGCAGCAATAGCGGTGGGCTTGGCCGGCGCCAGAGTCGGAGTCGGGTCTGCTCACGTTCTGGGCATTAGAGGTAAAGGACTCGGTAGTCGCCTGCAGTTATCGTCGGACATCGGAGGTTAGCTTGGCTCTCCAAACAACGTCGCAAGAATACCATTGGCGGCATTGCGCGCGCACATGGCAAAGGTGACTAGACCAAGAGGGCTATGTGCCAAGCAGGCTGGGGTGTTGGTGTCGGCGGGGTCACATACCATGATTGCGGTTTATGTGAGGGCACGGCGGGAGGACTGGGCTCAAACGTCGGAAATCTGGGAGAATCTGAAAGGACAGGGCGCAACGGTATTCCCTGGGGAGGCTTGGGGATTTTAACAAGAGCTGCAGTGGGAAGGTTTCATATGTAGGGGGGTTCGTCTGGAAGTGGCGATGGCGGGGATCGTGGGGTTTAAGCTTCAGCACCCGATAACGGACAGAGGCGCAATCATACGCCGCGGCGCTGAGTTTGCGACGAGATAAGGTAAGAGCCCAGCCCGGCTTATCTGGGGTGGCAGGGTGGTTCACGGGTGATCGCGGGGTGAAAGCCGTGATAGTCTATCTGACAAAGACGCCCAAGAAACGCATTCAGACGCCCATTTGGGACTGGACAATATCTGGGGCTGAGTTTCCCGAGATAGGACCACCATCAGAACAACGAGGGGCAGAGCCTGGAGCAGCAAGCTGTGCAAGCTTCCCTGAGGCTTCCCCTCGCATGATCCCACCCACAGGAGCCGCCGCCGAGCAGTAGGCTTATCGCTGCCAACCGATTGGCCGACTGCCCCGCGCTGCATAATACCTCCTCGTACACAACCAGCTCCCAACAAATGGGAGCCGCGCAATATCTAATTGTGATTTGTCTTTTTGTGCTCCAAACACTTTGCTCTCCAGCAGATGTTAGCGAGTGCAACCCATTTCTTTTTTTACCGCGGGTCCCCGTTTTTCTTTTACTCGATGCCATTTGTTGCGCTTCACAGAGTCGCACATGCGAGACTTGACCCCCTCAAAGTCAACAGTTGTCTCACCAACGACCCCCCAAGTGTTTCCATCGTGAGGATGGGGGATATGCAGAACAACCCTAACCCCCACCCATGGGCAAAATAGGGGTCCTGAAAAGGGGCTGGTCACGATCCTCGAGCAGTGCCAAGGGCGACGGCAGACCACCATGAGGCATATAGTTGCAGGCAGCCAATAACGACAGTGATGGAAATGCAGGTGTAAGAGCCGAATAAAATTTCTCATGTGTTCCTTTCCCTTTCCATCCCACTCTGATACTGAGGCATGTGCCAATCACGAACAGCCTCACCCACCTCTTTTTCAGCCGACTTTGCCACCCAATATCAAACCTCCTGATACCAGCATGCATTTTAAACCAATTCACACCCGGTGGGATGACGGCAACTTTGGTCTAGAATAGTTGTGGTGATACCCTTTGCCAGCCCGGTTCTCCTGAGTTCGCCCGGCCTTCGTAACCTCGAGCTCTCAACGCCCTTCAACATCACGCGCGATGCAGAATGACCGGCAATCTTTTTAAAGGAGGGTTCCATCTCAATAGCGACGTGCCAATCAGGATGGCCTCATTCGTCGCCCATCCGCTGGCCGATGACATCGTTTATGGAGATGCGATATCCTTGTGCCAAGCAGAATCCAGTACTGCGACAGCTTCACTGCTAGCAGCCGACACCAGCCTGAAGAGACGCAGAGCTAGCTAGAGGCAGTTCAGAGCCGGCTAGCCTTGACGATGCTGTAACTACAGAGCTAGGAGGTTGCAGGTTTGACGCGGTAATGCCAGCTGATGCTTGCCCATACCCTTCAGCTCGTTGGGGACACCAGACAGATTGTCAAAATATCAATCACATACGAATGCATCGTAGTCCTTGTTTTCGTATTTCAGGAGCGCTGGCGAATCGTCAGTCGACCTTCGAGAACAGAGAAATACAGATTGAAGGTGACCCGAGTCCAGTTCCTCCACAGTACTTTCGATTCCGGGCAGCCAAAATTTCAAGCCAAAATCCCGTATGCGTATAGGTTCGATACAGGTCTACCAGCTTGTGGTTGAAACAACGGCTCAGGAGAATATCTGTCTCCAAGAGTGGTTTGCTTTTAAACGCAAAACCAAGTCGGCATGTAAATAGGTTGACACTGTTGCCTAAAGTATCTGGCTAGTGTCGAGTCATTCAGTACTCATTGACCACACAAGTGTAGAGGATGTTGGCAAAAAGGGGGCTGGCTGATTCCCAAGTCAGAGAGAGTTCAAAATCACCAGCATCGCGCTTCATCTGAGCAATAATGTTGACAAAGGCTTGTCGTCGAGATGCTTAAAGACTTTCCTTAGAGCGTTCGCCCGGCTCTTTGTACACATATTGCAACCGCCGGGAAGATTGTGAGCAGATCCTAGAACCGAACAAACTTGAACGTTATATGTCTGAACGGTCATCGCTGGCGGAAACATTGGCTCCATGACCCGTAAGAGTGCGACTGAAAGTCGAGGACTGAGCTAGAGCTCGCTACCCCGTTGTCAAGCAATCATTCTACGACGGGGCTTGGCCCCGATGGGGAAAAGATCTGCAATATTATATTTGAATACACTAATGAAGAAGAAAAGAAGAGGAAGAGAGAAGGTCCCTCACTGTGAGAGGGAGCTCCGTCAAACATGTACCCTGGGAGTGGGAACGCCTATCAAGCCATGTCGTCGACCTTACCACGCCTCTCTCGTATCTTCCAAACCACTGGGCCTTAGCCCCAAACATGCTCATGCAAATTTGGCAGTCTCTTCTAAATAGCTGCCCGTTTTACCCATCCTAATTGAATACCACACCAGACTGTTTCAGCGCCGGGGGTAAAAGGCATCGAGTTTGCCAACAAGCTGCGGCGAGCAAAATGACAACAGTCAAACCTCAATACCACTAGGTTGCAGAGTGTCCACAATCCTTCAAGTAGCTCAATATGCTCAGGATTCGACGTGTTGAAGATGTTCAACTTAAGGTTTCTTGGGCGATTCTTAGGAGATATTCTCGCGGTAAGCACCGTAAAGCGAACCGCGTACCTTCTGAGCAGTAAGAAAAGATTCTCTTGTTACTTTAGCTGGATACCACCGTGGTCAGCACAGAATTTCGGCGTCGCTGTATCGAAAATATTACTATCTGCTGTGCCAATATCAACAAGCTTTGTTGTCTCCGCCGTTCTCCCCTTAGTCGTGATGGTGAGATCAAGGCCGGAGTCCTGCATTTATACGTCATTCTGGTACTGTGCTGTCGTAACTCGGCCACTTCGCGAATCTCAGTCCCAATTGTGCAACATCGGGTCAGTTTGGTTTGTCATAGTCGGCAAGTTGAACTTATTATGATTGATGTGGCTAGTCGACTTATGGAGCTAGGGTTAAGGGCCTTGGCGTCTTGGGATTTGTGTCATTCCGGACAAAAAAAAACGGCCTGCAAATGGCAATTGTCATCGGTTCTGTAATGGGAAGAATGAAATCCCATTAGAAAATTGAACAGTGACCATTCCCAAAGAATGAAAACGCACTGTTGAACTCTTTCCCTTTGAGGTGTAAATGGCCCCAGTGTGACCAATCAGGTGGCGTCAATTGGTTCCGACACCAAATGGTTCGATGTGGCCTCCGACATCACACCACCTTGAGCCCATGCGTCATGGTCACACCACGCAACACCAAACTCCAGACTCTGGGGTCAATCGGCAAAATGCTTGAAAAGCTCAATGTTTCCTCTCCTTCCTCGATATCTTGATCTCGTCAGCATCATTTGGTCTTCTTGGCCTCACTCTCCCACTCCGCAGCCATCCCTGTCCCACCCCGGATCTTGGTTGTCTCCACTGACACTACCCCTAAACGGCAACACATCCAATCTTTATCATTCCTTCCGCAAGACAACCGCAACCATATCACAATGTCAACATCCAGAAACCGCCCGATGCAGCACGTCGACCGTAAGAGTCTTTATACCAGCCTAGAGGCCCGCGTGCGGTACTTGCATTCGTTTCTTGACTTTGGTGTCAGTAAGTGTCTTTCCTCACCCAGTTCTCACATAATGAACAACACTGACAACCCGGATCAGGTGACATTGAAGCATTGAAGAGTGGCAGCAAATACATCCAGGCCCTCATCCCAGCCGTTGTCAACATTGTATATAAGAAACTGTTGCAATATGACATCACCGCACGGGCTTTCACCACAAGGTCCACAGCCTTCGAGGGTCCCATGGACGACACGCCAGATGAGGACAGTCCCCAGATTCTCCATCGCAAGATGTTTCTCAGAGCATACCTTAAGAAGCTGTGTTCGGATCCTGCGCAGATGGAGTTCTGGGAGTACCTCGACAAGGTCGGCATGATGCATACCGGTATTGGCCGCACGCATCCCCTACACATCGAGTACATTCACATCGGCGCCGGGCTCGCTGTCATCCAAGATGTCCTCACTGAGGCCATTCTGTCTCATCCCCGCCTGCACATCCAACGCAAGATCGCCATCGTCAAGGCACTTGGCAAGGTCATTTGGATCCAAAACGACCTGTTTACCAAGTGGTATGTGCATGATGGTGAAGAGTTCACCGACGGCATGGACTTTGGCGAGATCGAAAAGGAGGGCTGGCTACATGGGAAGAAGGTCCTTAACGAGGAAGATGGGATTTCTGAGGGTAGCGACGACACAGCCACAGCCTGCCCCGTCAGCGGACAAAAAGGCAAAGACAGCCCTACGGCTGGTGTGTGTCCCTTCACGGGGATATCTTCAGACATGAAGAACTTGAAGGTGCAAGATGATAAGCCCAACGTGGAGGTGACGGCGGCTGGGCAGTAACCGTGTGGAAGGTCCAACTTGACGATTGGTTTAACGAACAACAATTGGAAAGGAGTTCAAAGGGTCGCTGGGTTTTCTTATACATACATAGCACGGAGTAGTTTGTTTTCTTTCGTTTCAGGGGTTAACGTAACGTTAGACTGAGAAACAGTCATTTCTCTCCCCAAGAAGTTAAAAGCATCAATATTTGCGCTCAGCCCACCTGTTCAGTGCGTCTCGAGGTCCAAGTAACCAACCAATGTTGCAAGCTGTAGGACAGATCCTGTGCGTTCCCACATGTTACCGCTGAGGTGTCTGAGAAGGCAAGCACATCAAGTCTGGGGTAGTCGGTTCCTTCCTCCAAACTTGAAGTCGGACCTAAATTCATTTTTTTGTGAGCAAACGGCACATGCTACGATTTCTTGCCGGACTCAGACTACACGGAAGCAACAGCGGCCATTGTGGGATTCATTGAGTTCATTCTCAAGGCCAAATCCCAAAATTATGAGTTCTACAGAGCCTACAAAAGCTCGCGCGACACGATTCTCCGAGACCATATTCTTACACTCAGCCGCCCAGAACGACGTATTGAGCTTTCAAAGCAAGAAGCTCCAACCCTGATCTGAGTTGAAAGTGAGGCTGTTGACGCAGATATTGGACTTTGCATTGAGCCTTGGATGGAGACCTCCAATAATATGAAGGAGTAGGGCGAGAGCGTCAAAGAAAGTGTGCTTGAAGTTTTGACCTTGAAGGCTGGCGGGATGTAAGTTTCATCCGCATACTTAGAGATATTGAAAAGCCCCATCTAACTTTCCAAAAGGTTTTGCTGGGCACAGTGCCAACTCGGCGCCCTGGAAGTCTGCACAAGCTCTGAGAAGATTGACGAGGTGTTGTCGTCAATCCCACAAGATCTCCCGGCTACGTATGAGCGAATTCTTGTCTGACTAGAGAAAAGAAGCGTACACTTCACAAGGAACCAAAAGCGATCCTCGGGAGCGCCTTTCACCATCAAAGGAGATATGGTCAACCCGAATGAGAGCGCAAAAATCTTAGGAGTCATCATGGACTGCGAACTCCGATACAAGTAACACATAGCTGGAACGGCAGCCAAAGGCCTCACAGCCGCTTTGGTACTGAAGCGGCTGAAGGTGATCTCCCCGCGGACAGCAAGACAACTGTTCCTTGCAACCGTGACTCCCGTTATGGACTATACCGCCAACATCTGGATGTACGCGTGCGGCGAACGGGGACTGAGCTGGCTGAAGAGGGCGCAGAAGACAGGTGCTCTGGCAATCGCGGGAGCTTTCCGGACCGTGGTAACAGCCGTAGCAGAAGCCGAAGCAAGCATCCTCCCCATATGCGTACACCACGCCCAGGGAGCCGCGAAACTTTGGATCAACATCCACACTCTGCCCAAGACGCACCCCCTCGCCACGAAGAAGATCAAGTCGACCATATGGTTTATTTCCCCTCTCCAAAGATCGCCCACGCCATGGAAGGAGTGCAAGTAGACCGGACGGAGATTTGGGAATTCACTATTCCACCCTGGGAACCTCGCCTACACGTGATGCTTGGGCCCGACCCGTAAAAGGCGGCCAAAAAAATCAACTCCGCCACGGGCATGGTGGTTGCGACCAGCTCAACCGTAAAGAAAGGCATCGTAGGTATGGGGGGGCAGTGCACGAGACACTATCAAGACAACTAGTCAGAAGCCTTGCCAGCGCTGGGCTTCGCACAAATGGGTTTGGGGCAAGACAGTAAAAGTTTGGCTGCACTTTCAGCTTATTAACAATGTTGAGCGAAAATGACCTCAGACCCCTCTATTTTTCTTCTCTTCCGTCTTTTACTCCAGATATCCACGTCTTCCATTGTTAGGTCAGGCAAGTGAACTGGTGCCCGTGTTAACGGCCACTACAACCGCATGTTTGTTGTTGGGATTGTTGCTACCTATGATGTAGGATTACCTTATTTATGAGTCCGTCAATTTGGTTAAGCATAGCGCACGTCTCTGTCCACAATCCGGACAGGAGAATTTTTTTTTGAACGGCTCGCCGCCGCAACATTCCGCACAACAAGCTCGAGCAAGCGAAGATCTCAAGTAAAGAGGCGGTGCTATTGCAAGTCCGGCTTCGGGAGTAGGGGAGTATCATCCGATTGTGCCTCGGGGCACAATGGATTAGCCGGGAACGGAAATGCTCCCTCAAGACTGTGAAGGTTGTCATCGCATATAGTGTACGTATCAGGTCCATCAAGGCTGTTGCTGAAAACAAACCATTAGACAAACTGGATATAACGGGATTCATTCGATACTTGGAGAGGACACCGGAGAGTAAATGGAAATTTACGTGGGAGGGTTATAGGTATCATTTCAACGTTGACAAAAGAGCATTTGAAAGACATGATGATGGTTTAGATGACATGAAGGAGAGTTATGGACCGGCTGACATGTTTGATTGAGATAACGAAGACGGGAATATTTGCTTTATGACTAGAAGCAGCATTTTAAATTTAGAGAAATCGTTTGAGTTTCTAGGTACCTATCCCAACATCACCAGAGACTTCTCGATCTTCTTACCTCTTTAAACTTGTTCGCCGTACCTATTTCCTCACACTCGTTTATTATTTGCATTCTGTTTTTAGTAGTATCACACACCCACACACTCACACTCTCACACTCTCACACTCTCACACTCTCACACTCACAGCTACCTACCAACCCCCCCGGGCTAAGACAGCCAACGAACTAGAGTATACATTGCGTAGATTAAACTCATTAGCCCGCGCTATCATGGCCGCTAGCACCACCCCTTTTACAGAGCACCTAAGCTACCAATGAACACTACTTTCAAACCTTCCACACCCGAAATAACTAGGTACTGTCGCCATCTCGAGTAAGCATCAACAATGCCACCCCCTCAAGATAAACATGGGAGCGTGCGACTTTCCAAGTCAATCGGCATAAGAGACTCCTTACAGGTCCCTATCTATCCATTGTCGTGAACTATAGTTTGCCACAGCCTTTTTACATGTATATTGAATGCGAACGCAGTAAAATGTAGGTGCTGTTATAAACAACCATGTCACCTTTGCTCTTGTCACTTGAGCTGACTTATGTCTCGGGATCACATAGCTTTCGATCTCTAGAATAGTTGTCGACGTCAAAAGTGAAATCCGCAATTGCTCGTGTAGTAATTGCACCTACATACGGCTTATTCGCCAACAATACTATCCACTTCTTTTATCCCTTTCATAAGTATACGCCTATCTTTTTCAGAATCCCTATGCCACGTAGAACTGGCAGCTCCTTTTGTATGTCGGCCGTTTACAGATACTTCTGTCACATACACAAGTAACAACGGTGCTCGAGGCAGTTACATATACATCATGATATTGTTGATATGGATTCGAAACATAACGACACTGGATATTTAGTCATCCCACCCCTGACTCGGGCTCGCAACGCTAACCCATCAACTGCCGACTTTACCGTTCTATCCTTGCCAACCCTCCATGCATATGTGGCCTCCTACGGAAAACTCCGTGGCGTGAAAATATTTTCAATCCACCACGCCAAGGATCACCAGTTATGAGTGGAGAAAGGCGTACGCAATGAAGTTAAGAGGAAAAGGGTAAAAACGAATACGACCAAGCCGCGGGAGTAACGACGTGGAGGGGAAGCAAGGACCAAGCCCACGCGGCATTTCTCCACGTGAAACTCACCGTTTCAGTGAACAGGAGAAACAAGGTAAAAAGGGAAAAAGGGAAAAAGGGAAAGTGATGATGACGGCGAGCTACTTTCCTAGTGCGGTGGGAATGTGGAACGGATCACACACGTACACCACGTTGGGCACGTGGCATTTCGTCAATCTCCGGAAGGCTTGCTTCCATCGTTTTTTTGTTCACGAGCGGCGGTGAAACGTTCTTGGATCAAGAACGAAGTAACCTGGCCAATGCATTATGTTCTCCTCACAATCTGCTGGTTTGACCGGTTTTTTTCATGGTGGCCGCCTCCTTTTTGTTCTGGGGGGCACGAGAGATGACGGACGACTTTGGAAGACCCATGAGGTGTGGGGATGATGTGGAATGCTTCAAAAGAGCATTTCAATGCAAAAAGAGAAACTGGAACCCCCACCTAGAGCGTAACGTCGTAGTGTACCCCACGTAAGGAACGATGGAATTTTGCTGTAAGTCGGCGATCTCTAAAAATTTCCTGCCCCGGAAGGGGTTAAGGAGCGAGCAGGGGTCCGCTGCCGAACTTGCGGAGGGAAAGGACAAGCAATGCCATGTTGGGGCTTCGACTATGTGACCTGCTGCAGGAGAAAGGGAGGCTTGCTTCTGATATATTCATACGAAGCTAAGCTTGGAGGAGGAATCTAAGCGGATGCGCGCGCTGTCACCACTGGACAGCTGCATCTTGCTGATTGCGGGAAGGTCCGCCAAGGAATATATCGAAGCAACCTGGTTTGCGCGCATCCGTGAGGGAGAAACATGCATGCAGAGGAGCATCTTCATGCAGGAGCACGACTGACTTGCAGCCATGAGTTTCCTTGGGTCAAGGGTAGCCATTGAAAGGGCTGTTGCAGAAACGTGACTTCACACACTTCCACCACCGGCCCGGCATGGGTTTCGGTTGCAAGGTCGCCGATCGAGCAGCTCCGGTTTGCTCCGGAGCCCCCGGCATGTCTCGGCGAGCTCGGCGGTGGCTCACGACGGCCCACTCGGCAGTGATTTGCTGTTGCAATGTGTCCCGGTCCCGTTAGAGCGCAACATGCATACCGACGCGGGCAACTGACGGACGGGGTTTGCCGCATATCAGACGATTTTAGAAAGGACACGGTGGTGAAGGCACATCCAAAGAGGATCGTGTTTTGATGCCGATGAGATTGTCGCATGAGCTAGCAATCGGTGGCTCTTGGCCAGCTCTAGGTCTTGACAGGGTCATGGTCAAGAAACAGTCCTAAATACTCCGTATCAACATACTATGACACGGTTATTACTCCGATACTAATAGGTCAGGATATTTTGAAGCAAAGGAGAGAGCTGTTCCAATGCCGGAGATCTCCCGTCCACCTGGCCTGATACTACCCCATCTCAAGTTCTTGACAACATTTCGGCCTGATGGGAAGTTGTAACCAAGGATGACGGCGCCCTCGACCCACCTTCTATTGTTCTGATACATTTGTTCCGGTACGGTAGCTCGGGCTTGGGGAAGACACGACTGAACGGCAGTGCCTGAGCGTATATTGCGTTTGAATTTTGCGTGGAGGTGGGTGCGGAGTATTGTGGTGGGAAGCCAGCTTCGATTCGGAGCACCAAAGGTGAGGAATCCGGACACTTGATCAGACAGCAAACAGTATGCGTTTTGGCGGCGGCCACGGATGTTTGGAAGATGTCGTTGAAAGCGATTTGTGTCGTTTGCTTTGTTCAACATGAACAACAGCTCGGGCCGTTCCTTGCCCTGCGATGCACAACAACGGGATGCTTGGTGGGCAACGAGTGGTGTTTCGCTCTTTGACGAATGCGGAATTCCCTGCAGACGGTGGGGCTCAAGCTGTGGGGTCCAGAAACAGGGAGCGTTCAGGACCAGGAACGCAAGTCGTCAGTGCTCGCAGAAAACGTGTTCAGGCTGCATTGCAGCAGCTCCTCCTCATCGATGTCACTGCCTTCATCTGAGCATCCCTTCGGTATCCCTGTCGCCCGCCGTGTGTGATTCCATACTCTGGCCGTCACCGGACACTCTGTGCGTTTCCCTCTAGCCCGCTGCAACATCGTCTCAACAGCCATGCCAATAAGACAAATCATGGACAGCAAAAAGGCTGATCAATGGTCAAAGACAAGGCACACCTCGCAATCCAAAACAGCCTCACCCGAATCCCGTCACGCATAACAACGACACTCCCACGCTCCCACGCGCCTTCCTGAGCGCCCTGGCCCACCACACGAGGTGTTCAACGTTTGTGATCGTCGCGGAACGTTGTGGCTGCATCCGCCACCGAGATGTTCATGCGTCCCCCGGGAAGGAGAGGGTGGGAGACCGGGGAACTGGACCATGAAGGGCTTCCGCCTCGAGCACCTCGAGCCGTCGTCCGTCCGGCGGTAGTCGACTTGGCAGAAGGCGACACCGCTTAGCCAAGCGACGAAGCTCGCTGATGTTACATTCGGTCGTCGTTGCGACAAGAAAAGATACTCGCCAAATCGGACCCGCAAACGTATGACGGAATGCTCCATTCCTATCCATGCAGCACGAGGCAAGTGGGGCTGACAGCAAGCAATTTGACACGCTGTGACATGCTCAACAGTCGCCGACCGACGACTGCCCAAACGAGACACCCTCCGCTTGCTGCTGATCAGTCACATTTCCCCGTTGCGTTGTCGGCAGAAGCGGCCAGCAAGACACACAGTGTCTGTCTACTCACAAGATATATGCTCGCATCGAGCCGTGTCGTGGGGGTTGGTCCCAGCCGCAACCATAGTCTGGGACGACAGATGAGAGAGAAACTCAAGGCAAGGACGCAATATGCTCGAAATAGCCTCAGGATAACCTGCTCGGCCATATATTAGCGCCCTTCCATCTTATCAGCCGTACTATTGACAGGCAAACCTTTGTTAGCCCAGGATAACCGCCAGAGGAGCGCTTATCAGTTGGCAGCTAACAAGCAAACTCACCAACATAGGTACCGCCTTCATCAACAGGAGTGGGCTTGGTTGTCCTCAGCGAACCTTGACTCGTCGCCCCTGCGCAGATCAATCAACCTTGCGTGCTTGTTAGAGCATGGCAGCTTTCCCCACAGCGGTTTCGGCCAGCTTCACGACGTACTCCGTGGGGACTATCTTCAGCCGGCAGATCGCATCTCCATTTTGGGCAGCCCGGATCAGCCTCTCACGAGCAGCCTGAGACATCGCTTCACATCTCAGGCATCGGCAGTTTCCTGGGATCTTCCGTACTCGTGTATATGCAAGCTTCTCACTGACAAGATCAGAGTTGGGTTGCGAGACTATGGTCTTCGTATCTTGGGCTCTTATGGAAGGACCGGTTTCTGTCTAATTTCTCGCCCGGCCGCTTGATATCGCGCACACGATTTGCATGCTGCGTGACGTTGCACCTTTGCCATCATGGGTCTTCATCTCAAAAACCAAAAGCGGTTTCGAATCACCCGGAAAGGAAAGCCAAGCTGTCAAGCCCAAGCATCTTCATCGTGGATAGCCCAGATCTGGATGGACCTTGCGCCCCGAAGCCTGCTTGCATGAGTGCGCTGGCCAGTGTTACGGTACCCAGCACGCTTTTGACACTGGTGCTTTGACCTCGCAATCAGCATGTATTCTCGAAATTGTCTTGCGAATGACGGCCCCGCAGCGTTGTGTCCCGAACATACTCCGCCATAAGTCCGCCCTTGATGAAAGTTCGTGTGCCCAATAGCGTTTTAAAGATGGCTGACAGACACTCATGTGTATCTGATACTCTCTATGGCTCAATGCGATGTGCTTCACCTCCCTCTTCACCACCTGTCCCAAGGAACGCTTCTGCGGTCCCGCAACGCAGCCATCAATTATGTACGCACACACTAATTATACAGGTTCCTGGAAAGACAAACATCGAGCTCATTTTGTCGGACCCGCAGAAACGCAAAGTTGGGCAAGATATTGGAGATTCATGCAGACTGCTGTTTGTTTGATATTGCGCCCATGAGATGCCAATCTCGCAGTCGAACATCTCCATAGGAAAAAGTGTCATCTGGCCACCTCGATGCTATAGCAGCTCCGACATATGGCCTCTCCTCGCCGGATTTTACAGAGCTCCATTTCCGCCCCAATGCGGTCGGCTGCATGTCAACAAGTACCGGATCGTCCTAGGAGCGGCGCATCAGTGGCCCAAAGCTTCTGGAGATGTCGCGGATTTGCTCGGCGTCGTCAGTGCGTGGACCAGGGCCAACTTTTCGAACCTAGTAGCACACCACACCCTTTCGTTCACTTTTCACTACTGCTGTGCACAAGCCGCCTCCTGCAGGCTCTTTTTTCTTCTCCAATCCCTTCTCATCAGGCAAGTCTACTTGTGGTGAAAAAAATACATGGGATCGGGGATACTCCGGTTGATGGCTGTCGTTCTGCTTCTCATCACCTTCCGTGCACTCTCCACATCCCACCTTCCCGTCCGTTCACCCCCTGAGCTCTGCTCGTCACCCCACCACCCCACCATACATCCCCTTGCTCCGGGGCTCCAAGCTCTGCCCCTCAGACGCAGGAGAGGGGTCGCCTTGCTCGCGAATGCAAGGGCACACGCTGAGGAATGCTTCTGCTGCGAGCAGAGGTCGATTTACCTCGCATGGAGGATGCACGCGTCGCTTCGAGACGGATAAGCTCTGGGACTTGGCTAGTCCTGGTTGGCTCCCAGGCACGAGATGAAAGGATCCCGACCATCAAGGTGCACAGTCTCAGGAGCCGGAACAGTTGTGCTTTTTTTCGGGACTCTTCCTCAACGCGATGCCCGCTGAGAGAAACCCCATCCCCGATCCCCTGTCCGAAAACCTCGACGAAACCACGCATCAGTGGGATGACCTGCATGGATAGGACCACTCAGCATTCGTACCCGCCGCCGCGCAGACCGTTTTTCTTTCTGCCCGCCCCACATGTGACGGCCAAACTACCCAGGACCAGGGCAGGGCCACTCCGAGTTGCCCTGGGCCGGGAATGTACTGTACCTCTGACCGTCGTTTACCACTTTTTGCTTCTTGGTCTTCTTGGTCGACAAATTGATGAGCCCGCACGGGACAAGGGCCTTTCTTGCCCATGTTTTATGGACTCGCGGACAGGCATTGGGCCAAGACAGTGTGATATTTCCCTGGTTCCATCGGCCCTTTAACATGGAGACACACCCACCACACCCCTTCCTCGTTGTTGTTTCCTTTTGCTTCATATAGAAACCTCACTTTGCACTGTACTAAACACGACGATCACATTATACTCCACAATACCCCAGATATACTTGCTGACGGGGATTTCGTCAAGCGCCTGAACCCACAAGCGCACCACATACCAGACAAACACTCTCGCACCCCTCCTCATCAGAGCCGTTTCCCATAAAAAGCCACTCAGCTCGGACCAACTGGCGTTTCTGATATCTCTTCGGGTTATTTGTTGAGATTGCAAGCACCCACCCACAACGGTCAGAACAGGGCGTGGAGACTCATCTGAGGGGGCGTGTTGAAAACTTTCTCCATAACGCTCCCGCTTGACGATTTGCGCCTCACTCAGCCTTTTGGCTTGTTTTTGTCTTGACCGTTTCGTCCTCCCGAGTGGGGTGGATCTAGGTATACTGGGGTCTCGGTTGCATTTCAACTATACCCCCATCCACACCGGGCCATTTTTTTTTTGTTTATATAAACTCGAGTCATCGCCTCGTCTCCTTCCACTCCTCGATAGCTCATGTCAACATCAACCTCTTTGTCCTTACTTTGACCATCTCAGCAACAACAATATACCGGCAACACTGTACTACCTGTTAGGTACGTTAATCTTTTCGTTCTTCTGTGTTGATCTTTCAAGCTAACCGTCAACATAGGCACAACTCACAACTACATCTTCTTCTTTACCCTATACACAGCCACTCAAAAAATAAAAAAAATAAAAATGTGTGACTTCACCAAAAACTACTACATCTACACCGGCTGCATGGACCCCGGGGTACACTTCTTCCGCACTTCGGTCGACGGGAGCCGCCAACGGTCGTGTCCCAGAGGCCCTCACGAGCGCTACATCATGCAGCCCGGACAGTGCCCCCTCTGCCATGGTTGAGTCAACTCGGCCACAACCATCTCACTCTTCTCCCCCGGAATTTTGGAAACGTCACTGTACACAATACACACGATGCCCAGCAACCTGATGAATGAATGACCAGCTTTCTGTATTTTTTAAGCCTCTTTCTGTTTGGGGAGGGGCGAAAGGCGTTTTTATTTGTTTTCTGGTTTGCATCATCATTATCATCATCATTATCATCATCATCATCAGCGGCATCCTCTTTCACTATTCTTTTTCTTTGGGAGCGGGAAAAAAAACACCTTTCAGTCTTTACCAATCTTTGTAATTCGAATATTTCTTCTCACACAACAAACGCCAACCAACCGCCCAGCAAGCGAGTCCGAGGGACACACAGAACTCGCTGGATAGTTGTCCAATCCCCATCTAACAACGGGACAAAGCAGCGGACGGACGGGAACGGATAGTAACGGGAATGGATGGCATGGAACAGGCACTAAGGCTGCGCCGAGCGACAAGAAAGGGGGGAAGAATCAGGAACAGGAGAGGAGGGAAAGTGGAGGAGACCTACCGGTCTGTACTAGGTGGGGGAGCGCTCCAAAGTGGAAGGCAGAGGAAGAGACCGGTTCGGTGGGGGGTGTCTCTGCCCTTTTCTTTCGCTTCCACTTGGATGGCTCGATGGCGTAGGTTGATGAATAGCGGTTGTGGTTGGCTGAGAGGCCACAACAATTCGTGGCTCCCCTTTCCTCCACCCCCCCTTCTGAAGAAAGGGGCGAAGGGGTGAGGCAGGGCTTTAAGTGTGTATCTATCATGTATCTGTGTGCGTGTGCGTGTGCGTGTGTTAGTCTGCATTATCTAGCAATTATAGCCCCCTCTCTTCTACTGTTACCCTTCTTGTATCATCAGTCACATCGGATATCAAGTTGTGACAAAAAATGTTGGAAAGCATAAAGATATTAAAGCACAATGGCAGGCAGAAAGAGGCACGATGTTGGTAGATTATCATTCCAAGGTTTGTCGTCGTCATCCATCCCAACCATCCAGCCACCCATCCATCCACCCATCCATCCACCCATCCATCCATCCATCCAATCTTTGGCACAAAAACGTGGCTTGCCACTCTCGGTCCCCGTGCGGCAAATCCAACCGGTGATGGTGTGGTATGGCAAACAAAGGAAGTGAAAGTGAGACTATCTCCGGATCCCGCCTAAGCCAGCGAGAATTAACTGAGACAACAAACCGGCATAGCTCAGGCAGGCAGGCTAGCATCATCAATTAGGGAAGGTTTAGGAGAGATAGAAAACAATATCCGGCACATTTTCGCTCAGAGGCAGTCATAAATGAAGAATGAACGAGCAAATACCAGACGGTGACTGGCTTGATTGGTGACCTGCTGGATGAGATGCTCGGAAGCGGAGGGGGGGAAAAGAGCGAGAACACCATCACCACCACCACCCTCCAAGCACCTAGCGTGTGAGCGGGTGGATAGGCGGCCATGCATGCATGTCTCTCCTTACGCTAATACTACTCATCATCAGCTTGTTTTCTTCAACAGGAGGGAGAAACGCTTGGGTCCTGCCGAACGAGGCCTCTTATTGCATATCTTATGCTTGTCGTGACACAGACTAGACCCAAAGGCTGTAGGTGTGTACGTGATGGAGGGCTGATGGGGGCTGATGGGGGGTGGATGAAAACTTTTCTTCTTGTTCCTGTTGCTTGCCACAAATAGAGATGGAGGAGGGGGCCACATGATCAGTAGACTGATCCAGTCATGGTTACTAGTTGACTAGGAAGGACGAGACGAAGGGCTGCCATTACGACGTGTCCTGTCTTACCCACAGGACCTCAGTCCTCAGAATGGCTGGGCTGGTGTCATCATCAATACCAACTTGGCTTGCTGACTCCTACTATCGCGAGAGATTCTGCCTATTCAGGGCATGGTCAGCAGCTCACATCGTGGCCCAGTCGGATTCCACCGAGGCCTTGGGAGCTCTCCACCTCGCAACATCTCTGGAATGGCCGTGTACCACCTCCACCTCATGCAGCGAGGCCAGTTAACTTGACAAACAAGAAGCTCGAGCAATGGGTGGCGTGGTTCAGCGGCTGCCGTGGGACGATAAGCGGCGTACAAAGGGGGAAAGGGGCCAACCTGCTCCGCTCGACAGCGGCCGAGAAGGCACTGTGAGGGGAAGAGAAAGAGCAAGGAGAGGAGAGGAGACCCATGACTGGTGGTACCATGATGCGTTGGCAGCGCTATCTTGCTCCCATGGCGGCGCCATCCCCGCGGCAGCTGCGATATTGACTTTGAGGAGGCCTGAAGGGGCGACCAGAAGGGAGTATAGCAGCGCTCCAATATAGCCTGTTGCTTAGTACCCACGTTCCCCTCACGGCGGACTCTTGCTGGCGCCCCTGTTCCCCTCTCCATGACAAAACTGGCTATCATAGGGGTGGCATTAACTCTGCCGAGCTGACCTGGGGATATTAAGCACCATCTGGTTCCGCCAACCAAGCGTAGTAGCTCATCAGTCAGCAAAACAGCTTGCTCATCGCTTTCTGTAAACAGGCCGACAAAGTGGGTGGCCGACTTGATGAGTACGAAAACGTTCCTTATCTCGGAGCCAACCGATATGAGACGCATACAAAAGGGATATCTGTAAATCTTAAACGCGGAGGATAGGAGATATCCGTTTTGGCCTTTGTTCTGGTACGTGTAATGGCGCAATTATGGCGATCTTGCGGGAAAAACTAGCGGGGTTTGCGCGTGGGCAGTACCTTGAGACGAGGTTCAAGAGTGAGTGAACAAAGCGTGCCGAGTTGGGCTAGTTCTTCCAGCCAACCGTCTTGACTCGACAGCCAACCTCTTCAACTAACATTATGCTCAACAATGGTGCTCTGTGTACCAGTCTGTACGAACAGCACCCCTTCCACAAGGATCTCTCGACGGGTGGCTGCATGTAAAAGGATTTGAGCGAGAGTATTGTGCCCTTGGCGTCACTGCGTATCACTGTGACTCGACGTTTCCCCGGAGTGATGTGATCTTGTCCACTCCTCGTAACTAGCGGTTGGGGTCTTTTCACATCATAACAAGCACCCACAAAAACTCGAAAACAGTGCGATCAATGCGTTTGGAACCGAATGGACACAGCGGATATGCCAGAAGGTGACAGGCCAGCACCATAGTCAGGCACGAAGATATCTCCCGCATGGTTGGCAAGCAGGGCCAACCATGCCGACACACGGGAGGGCAAGCACGGGTCGATATCCATGGCTGGGGAAGACGTTGATGGTTGATCCGCGATTCGACGACTGACCACAAAGCTGAGAATCAAAAGCTGGGATATAGAGCGGGTACAAGGGCTCAATGGACTGGAAACCAGGCTCGAGCTCCGAGACAGCCCTTGTCAATGTGGGTGTGGTGAGCTCGTGGCAGATTAGCGAGGGTGGCCGCTTGCTCTCCCCGATAGGAGTGTATTCTTGGACGCGGGACGTAGGAAGTCGATATGGTCGAAATCGGATGCATAGCCTCGCCCGCTGTACTGACTGTTTAGACGCCTGGCTGGCGGCAAAGGACTTGAAGACAGTCGTCAACAAAGTATTTCAATCCTCAGAACCGTACCCACAGGATCTTTGGTACCCTTTGACGCCGTAGATGGGATTGAGGCCCAGAGTGCGGAGAGAAACACTTGTCGAGTCGATCCGGACGTTGATAGATGCACCCCCCGGACACTCCCTTGTTAAACTGCCGCAGGAATGTTCGTTTTCGGGACGTTCAAAACGAAGCTGATGAAGCACTTGCATTCTGTTTCCAGCGGAGACTACACTATGCATAAATCTCGTTTGCGGGCACTGACCCTCAGTTGTATGAGAAACGGCTGTGAGGGGGTCGATCATTGAAGCAAGCACTCCTATCCAAATCGGGAAAGCCACACGGACCTTCTGTCGTCGGTCCGGGCCCTCGGGTTGATCTTGGCATAGAACCGGATGAACAACCGCCAACTATCCGCCCCGTGTCTTCAGTGTCCAGTTCCTGAACCAGACTGATGTTTGTCTCGGTAGAGTAGAGGCGCAAGTCGACAAGACTCTTAACCAGCGTGGTTTCGATGTGGCAGTGCTGCCGCCGGGGAGTGTGTCGAGGCAGCAAGCGATTACTACAGGACATCGGTACCACTGCTGAGCACCACAGGCAGACGCCAACACTGTGTACTCCGTCGTTTGAATCTCCACTAGAGGCAACGAGAGTTCTGGAGCGCTAAGACCACCAGAGGGCAAGACGTACCACATGTCCTTGTCGGTTGAGGGGACAGCCTTGGGCTTTGCTCGCGTCGGTGTTGCTTTGGGATGAAAGGGGGACTCGTTTTGCACAGCTGCGGAGAGAAGCCACCGAACGCCCAGCACATTGTGGTGGCAGGCGATACGGGTGACAGGCCGTCGAGCTGGAGGTTGTGTCCATCAGATTTCCCACAACCGGGTACTTCCATACGTGTGGCTGCGGTTCGTGACACTGGTCGCCATGCAGACGGATCCGAAGACAGCGGCATGTAGCTTACACAACAGGTTATGTGATCCCATGTACGCAGTAGATGAAAGCCACTCGGCTTTACCTCCAATACTTGTAGCCTAATCCTCAAAACGGCAGACAGTTAATAACGGAGACATCCACCAACTATTCAGGGCACTTCTTAGGGACATTACCATCACCATCCCATCGGATGAAAGGATCAGACGACACGGAACAACGACGTACTTGCGGGCGTTTTGGGGGCAACCGTGGCCCGTCGGGAAAATAATGTGGTTGGGCGCCAAAAAAAGAAAGGTGAGGGATCCTCGGTGGTGACAAACGCGTGAAGATGGAATGATCGCCGTTCATCAAAGCGAGTTGGAAAACGGCCTGGGCTTACCAGTGCCTCTTCAGCTCAAATCCAACAAGGCGATTGCAATGTATCTGATAGCAGCATGGGGCAACGTGGTCCGGGACGGAATCCCGCAGGATGGAATGGTTCATCTGCACTTTCCGGCTGAACACGCGAAGCATTACCTGCTCTTTGCGGCAAGAAGTGATTCGTAGCTAGAAAGGGCCATCACATGCCAAGTCGTGAGTACGGAGTATTGCGTGTATTATTTCCCAGAGAATGTCGCTCAATGTGCATCTCCTAAGTGTCCGGTGTAAAGAGATAGTTTAGAGGTCGCTCATCAGGGGCTGGTTCCGCAGAACGCGGGCCCTCGAACCCCACACCCCACAATGCCAAGCTGTCAGTCAGCCACAGGCTCCACCCGTTGATTCTGCGCTTCAGCCTCAACAAACGGACCAATCCCAGCGGCGCATTCAACAACTCCAGGCAACCACTACGACTTCGACATCGAGACTTTCCGACATGTTAACGATCTACGAAAACTGGCAATTCTTCTTCTTGTCTGGAAATCATGGGTGACACGTTTCTGAACAAATTCATTCCAGCAGGATGCATTGTTCTTCAAGAAAAACTGCGTCCGAAGCAGCTCCCAGTCCAGGATGAATGGCTCCACTTCCGCTCGACTCCAAGTGACGATAACTCTGAGGATCTCAACTATCTCGAATCGCGCCCGCAGCACTCTTTGATCACTTCAATCACAGGACTATCGAAAGCGACAATAGATTGCCGTCGCCTCTTGGGGCATGGCTGGATTCACCTCACGTACAACCACAGCCGCGGTGTTGTTCGAGTTTACGCACTACCTGACGACGTGGACAATGGGACCATCCCAAGGGCTAGCTCTATCCTGAGAAAGGACCGACATAGTCTGCTGAGTCAATTAGACTATTCAGCAGCCGCCTGGCATGGAGAGCCTACCTCTTTCTTCGTTCCAATTACCACCCACCCTCCTGTGTTTGACACACCGGCATCAGCTGCAGAATTGTCCCCACCAATCCAGGACCAGTCGCTCCTGGGAATGTTTAATAGGATTCCGCCCCCAGACCCAAGGCCCGAACAAGTCGAAGATGTCGATGTATACGACGCCATGTGTTCCCTCCTCGACAGTAACGTTCCTAGCCTGATGACCACCTTGTACCCATACCAGCGGCGGTCTGCCGCTTTGATGCTGCAACGAGAGACCCGATCACAGCCAGTACTGGACCCACGTTTGGTGAAAGTCATTGATCAGTTTGGTAAGCCTTGGTATTACGATGCAGTAACCGGGTCCAGTTATAGAGAACCAAGGTACTATGAACGCCCATTTGGAGGAATCCTGGCTGAAGAGATGGGCTCTGGCAAAACGTTGATGTGTTTGTCTCTCATCCTGGCTACTAGACATATTTCAACTCGAACGCCGGAGATATTTTACGAAGAGGCACGGCCATTTCGACCAAAGGTGGGCAGCCTGATGGACATGGCTGCGGCTTGTATCACCAAACACTCTATTCCCTGGAAGCACCTCTTCGGCAGTGATGCATCAAGCGGGCTTGAGTTTGCGAATTGTTTCGCTGCCATGAAGCGGAACCCAGGATTTTATCAGATTCCTCCCCCGGTTGGACCACGGTCGGCACGTCAACGGGGTACAGCCGACGCTCCAACGCGAAAGATATTGCACAGTAACGCCTCTCTTATTCTTGTCCCTCTCAACCTTTTACAACAATGGAGGCAAGAAATAGCAAAACACACCATGGGACTTCGGGTCATTGTGTGGCCCTCGAGCGAGAAGAAGCCGTTGCCCTCTCTCGAAGAGATCCTGGACTGCGACATTCTGCTGCTCTCTACCACCCAATTTGAGAACCTACGAAAAAGTGGAAAAGCGGTTGTCGCGCTTGACTTGCTCAAGCAGGTTCACTTCAAGCGCTGTATCGTTGATGAAGGCCACACGCTGGGTGGTGCAACAAACTTCAACAAGCGAAACATGCAGCTCATCATCGACGAGCTGCAAATTACGGCAAAATGGATTGCTACGGGCACTCCCTCGAAGGGACTGTACGGTCTTGATGCTACTTCTAGCACGATCAGTGAGAATTACGATCAGTCTCTTGAGAAGATTGACTTGGAGCGGTTTGGTTCACTGGCGACCTTTTACTTGAAGATGCGCCCTTGGGCTAACCACCCATCCGAAGTCGGCGATACCTCTGCTCAATGGTCTCACTACGTTACCGCGCGCTGGCCAAATTTGATTGCAACACAAAACAACTGCCTCATGACCACGCTCAATTCGCTGATAATCCGGCATCCGTTATCTGAACTTGGAAATATCCTTCCAGTGGTGGACAAGAAAATTGTGTTCCTGGAGGGCTCCTATCAGGACAGGCTCACGTGCAACTTGTTCTCCATGATGATCATCTTCAACGCCGTGCAGTCAGAGAGAACTGATCAGGATTACTTTTTTCACCCGCGCCAACGGAAGGCACTGCTAGAGCTCGTTGGCAACTTGCGGCAAGCCAGCTTTTTTGGTGGGTCCTTCTTTTCGCCGGCCCAGATCAGCAAATCGATAGAGACAGCAGAGGAGTTCTTGGAGGAAGGCAAGGTACAGGTCAGCGCCGAAGACCAAACCTTGCTTCGTGAGGCTATCGAGTTCGGTAAACTCGCATTGGCAAATACCATCAAGGACTGTGCAAACCTTTTCCGAGAGCTTCCCATCTACGTCCAAGATTTCCCCTTTGGAGCAGGGCGTGAATGGTCCCTTGATTATGATGATAGTGATCCGGTCTGTACGGCTTCTGGAATCATATTGGAACTGCAGAGGTTTCTTCAGCCACTACTGGATGCGCCGATGGCTATTCAAATGATGTATGAGAACGGGCGTTTCGCGCTGCGTGGTCAGAAAGAAAGGACAAAGCTCATTGAGGCCCAGGCTCCAGCTACTTCAACACCGAACAAGGTACTAGCCGGTAACACGGAACTCGGCCAGGACAGCAGCAGCCCCGTCAAACGGCGTGCTACAATCTTGGGAAAGAACGTCCAAATGAAGCAAGCTCATACAGTTCCAGCAGCAGAGATCAACGGAGCAGAAATTGCTGCACCTCTCACCAGGACTCGGCTCATATCGACTGCCTCCGCCAAACTCTCATACCTCATAGACCAGATGATCAAGTACCAGGAACAGGAACAGATCATCATTTTCTACGAAAATGACAATGTCGCCTACTATCTCGCGGGCGTTCTGGAAATCGTAGGTCGTCTACCGTCACCAGCCAAGGCAAAAAGGTGTTGTGCTGACCAAAACACCCACAGCTTCAAGTCCAACACCTCATTTACGCGAGAGGATTAAGTCCGCAACGACGCGCAGATTACGTCGCGACGTTCAACCAAAGCTCTAAGTTCAGGGTCCTGCTCATGGATATCACCCAAGCAGCCTTCGGCCTGGACATGAAGTCGGCTTCCAGAATTTACTTCATCAACCCCGTCCTCAATCCGCAAGTCGAGGCCCAGGCCATCGGTCGAGTACGACGCATCAGCCAACAGAAACCAGTCACGGTCGAGACCTTGGTTCTGAAAGACAGCGTGGAAGAAGTCATCGTCCAGCGCCGCAACGAGATGACACAGGCAGAGCAGCGGAAGTGCAAGTCTATTCTAGACGACAAGCCCATTTACGAATGGATATTGAACGCCAGGATTCTTCCATTGCCGGGAGGTGATGGCCAACCGATTAGCGGGCCAGATCAGATGGCGAGGTTGCAGGAGCCGCAGTTTTTGTTTGGGAGAGGCTCCGGACGGGAGCTCACTCATCCTGATGAAGATATTGTTAGGGCTGATGGGGCTGTTGTGTCGAACAAGATGGACCTTCCGATCTATGATGGAGTTAACGGGAGTCAAAAGAGACGGACGCCGTCAGCACGGTCGACGCCGGTTCCTGAGATGTCCAACGGTGTTGAGCGGCCGAAAAAGAAAGCTCGTGTAGGATTTGTCGGGCTGGACGATAGCGTGAAGGCTTGATCACTTCCACTGTGTGCATTTTACCTCCCGACTACTACCATCTCTGTGGGGGACAGGACTGACTTCATCGGCATGCACCTGGGCCAGCCAAATAGAATTGAAGCAGGAGGTGGACAACCGAACAACGAGCGATGAGCTGACAAGCTGAAAATGCTTTTACAGCGGAGCTCAGCTCGGAAAGCCCAAAGGCCACAAAGTAGCCAACATGGCGGTTGGGTGTCCAATCAATTATCAGCAGCGCTTCAGATGCATGATGCACTGGGGGCTTCAGCGCTATGCGCCAGCAAAGGGCAATGACAGGGAATCTCCATTTCAGCTATTGAGAGCATTAATGAAGGCATTAATGGTGGGTAGGGCTGAACCTCTTCAGCCTGGTCCTTGCAGTGCACACCAATTCTCAGAGAAGGATCATGTCACACCAAGCCCATGACTGCCGGGACCAGAAGTTTATGTCTCGTGTAACCACTCTCTGGGGCAATCGTTCAACTGCGGTGAAGGAGCTCCTCCTTCGAGGTTTGTCGACTGGATGGATCAAAGAATTTTTAAGAATACGGGACTGGTGAACCACACCTGGTTCACCAGGCATGTAAAACACCACCAACCAAACTTGACATAATTACACAAAACAAAGAAGCCCACAAGATGCAAGATGCAGTGCCATCTCAGATTGTGCAGCGGCTCCTGTCACCGACAACCGTCAGGTCCCCGTCACCGCTGTCAGGTACCTACCACCATGCGTTGCCAAGTTGTGCTGAAAGAAATCGCCAAAATGGCAACCTAGATCGAAACATGCATTAGCTTAGTGAATACGAAGTATGTGTGTGCCTGCCAAATCTCAAGTTTTGCCCCTAACATCTTGTTTGTTGCGCGCTCGGCGAGCGGTGCAAACAGAGAAATCACAAATACGATTGGTAATTGTTCCCAAACCTGATTCTCGTGCATCCACGTTTTCGTCGTGGACCCCACCATCTCAAGCGCCATCACCAACCCCTCCTTTGGTGGTTTGATGGTTTGAGAGCCACTACGTTTTGAAAGCTTCGAAACACTGTCACAGACAACGGATTCTTCAGTGTGTTTGTCTGAGTGATTCCCAGAAGACTCTGAAGAAGGGCTAGAAATAGCTACAATCAAACTTGAGAACAACTACTTAGCAAACATGCCTTTTAAACCTCTCTGGCAAATTCGAACACCATTCTCGATTTGGTGAGACATCGAGTGGAGATCGCCCCGTACCGTACAGCGCATCGCAACATCCCATCTCACCCTGCAGTAGTACTTGCATGCGACGCGCTATCACACGCACACTGAACGACAACACAGGGACCTATTGAACACGGCCCGGCGGCCGGCCACGACCGCTCTCAATTTCATCACTACATCCACCGACAGCACCTGCTTGCTGCTGATGCAGTGGCACGAGAGAGGCGAGAGCGCAGGCATGGCAGGCATGGCAGGCAGTTGAATTCAGCCGCCCCAGGGCCCGGTCCGGGTTGGGTTGCTGGTAATCCTGCAAGTGTGGGTAGTGCCTACCAACCACCACCCCCATACGATACCCCATTATCCAAGATCGGGGCAGGAGATAATAAGGCAGGTCATGCTGACCGCGGGTCAAGTAACGGGATGTGTGTGGGCAGATTGTTCGCGTGGTAGTGCGTAGGAACCAAGCAATCAATCCGCCCCCGAGCCGAGCCAGCAGCAAGCAGGACACACAAGCGAGGCAAGCAAGAGCAAGCTCGGGATTTGGTTTTTATGAAACGTCCTTCCCACCACTTTCTTCTCCCGTCGTATTTGCTTCTAAGATTTTACTTTCCTCATTCGTCTCCAACAAACCTGGAAATTCGTCAAGATCGCACGAGCGCGGGGAACAAAAACTGCCGACGCTTCCACGGGTGGTGCAAAGCCGCGCATGACAACGGAAACTCGGTATCCATTCATATTCGACGGCGAGGCGACACGAAAAGCTGCACCCGACTTGCGTGCCCGACGCCTACGCGACCGAGGCGATTGCGCAAGAGGACACAGACGTCTCTGAGTCATCATCGTTACTCCAAACCACCTATTGATTTCATGATCCGTTCGGTGACTGACCGACATTGTTGAAGAGGCGGGTAAGTGGGAAGAAGTCTGAGGACAAGAAAAAGGAGGGGCAGGGAAGAAGCGGGGTGGTGGATTTGGGGAAGAAGCAGGAAACATCTTCACGTCGGGATATATTCCGAAACCCATCGACCCCCTTTTTTTTTCTTCGGTTTTCTGCGCCGGCCTCGATTCTTAACGCCAGCCTGGGACACGATACACGAAAAGACGAAAGTGTGCGGCTGAGAAGGATCGGTTTCGCTCTTCGTTGGGCCCGGACCGGCAACTCTTGGCCCACCCTATCGGCTGTTGTGGCGTTTTCCCACACACATCCCGTCCGAGTTTACCGGAGTCCACGGTCCGGTCGAGAGTCCGAAAAGGGGGGATAGGGGACTGACAGATAATCCGAATATCGATTCCAACAAACAGAGCGGCCCATGACACGCCCACCACGCTCGTTTCATTACCAACATGAACGGCAATGTTCCACCAAAACCGCGGCCGAGGTCATCGTCGATATCTTCGATCACGTCTTGGTCACCCTTCAAGAAAAGACGCAATAGTGAAAGCGAGGCTCCGGTTATCGTCCAGGATGTCGAGAAGAAGCCCGGAACTGGTAGCCGCAGGAGCTCATTCTCGCTATCCCGAGGCTCCTTTTCACTGTCCCGGAGTAATACGGCTGAGAAGACGATAGTCACGACGACCATGGCAAAACGACAAGAGCTGGCCGAGCTTTCGAAGACGCTGTCGAATTCATACGGGTTCTCGACGCCTGAAACAAAGGTCGGGAGCGGGAGTGCGCGTTCTGAATTGGCGATGGGTGCCGGTGCCGGTGCTGCAGGAGGGGCTGCTAAGAATAACAACCGCAGGTCAGGAACTTCTCGGTGAGTGCATTCTTCTTGCTTCCTGTCGGTCTCGACCCAATCACTTGCTTTTGTACCAACTGGCCATTCTCTCCCTCCTACACAAAGTTGCAAACGATATCACTGCACGATCAGTTTTGGCGAACGTTGTGGAACATACAGTTATTTTATGGGAAGAAGAATAGGGAAATAAATCCCCGTTGGGTATGGTGTCATCATTCCTCTCGGCACTCGGAAGTCCCCTGTCGCTGGGCCCGGGGGCTAGTGCCCCACGCTGAACCTTGGGTAGGTGAACCCCAAGCCGGCAGGCCGGCTGCCTACATTGAAGTATTTTTGTCCTTCTGTTGCTTGCTGGATGTTTCACAAGCCCACTGAGCCTTGTATTTTCTATTGGTTTCTTTTTGCCTGTTTGCTCTCAAGGCTAGCTTTGTGACACCCCCTTTTCACCCAGTATCCAGCGATTCGAGCAATAATGCAGCAGCGCAGCGTGTGAACGCTTCCGCGCGCAATTTCCACCACTGGCTAGTGGCGCCATCTCAAGCCTCTCGGTGCCCAGGCACAATCCCACCTAAAAGTTCAAAGCGGTTAGCGCTTGGCAGGGTCCTCAGCAAGCGCTCAGGCTGACCGTCTTTCCTGACTTCTCGATTCGGAATGCAGCGCTCAAGTTCTTGGTTCTTGGGAGGAGGTGGTGGGATGGACTTGGAAGCACATGCAGGAGCCGTTTGGTCAAGAAAGCCGCCGCGCTTCTCCTCTTTATACCCCACAGACAGCCAGACAGCTGTCGGGTCTGTTGATCCCACGCCTCTTTTGTTTCTTTTTTGAACGTTCTCAACGCCTGTCATATCCTTATTTGTCCGAGATCTGCATGGTTATCCTTCTCAAGTCTTCATTTTAAACGCGCGACTTGGCCCACCATCAGCTTGCCCATGACCTTCTTGGCCGATTTCCACTTTCTTCGCTTCTACTTTTGTTGAATAATATAAAAGATCATTTTCGTGCAGAAAATTAACTGTCGTAGACCTCCACCCTCTTTCTACAACAGACCATACAACCAGCGAATTGTTTCCATCACTCCGGTCTCTTCGCAGCGGCCCTCCCAACGGCCCTTTCACAGTTCTCCGGACATTCTCACACACACGGACAAGTCGGACAAGAAGGACGACAAAGATAAGAAGGGCAAGAAAGAGAATGACGAACTTCGACTGAAACCACCTGCCCCGAGAATCAAGCCAACAGTGGTAAATACAGCTTTACCGCCTGTTTCTCCGACCAAACAGCCTGATACCCCTCGGATGACAACAGCTGCCCCGGTATTGCCAAGTCAGCCGTGGACCGGAGAGATGCCTTTGGCGATGTATCCGCCAGACGACCAGGAGTTTGTCTTGAGAACGCAAAGGGCAAGTGCAAGGATACAAGAGATTACCAATGGAAACGGCAAGCCCGAGGCTGGCGCCTTTATTAGCGGCTCACCCACGGATGGCGTACCCATGATCCACAAACCGACAGTCCAACCTGGTGGCAACACTGCTTCGGCTTCCCACGGCACACCGGAACGATCGGGGTGGTATAATCGACCAAGACGCCTGTCAAACAATAGCGAGGCCAGCAGCACGGTAGCGAGCAGTGCTGGTTTTGACCGTGATAGTTTTGATGGGCGGATACGGAGCACATCGATGAGCAGCAGCCACACAAGCATCGATTCCTATCCGATAGGGGGTCTACATTCACCAGCAGCTCAGCCAAAATGGCAGACACCGTCAAATTTACCGCTCATCATGAGAGCTGAGAATGCTGTGGGAACAGGCGCACAGTCCTTCCCGTGGCAAAAACCGGCACCGATCAAGCAGTACCGAAAAAAGTCACAGGGAGAGTTATTTGCGGCGCTTCCGGGGGAGGTATTAGAGCTGATATTGGAAGAGCTACGCAAACTTCATCTCAGCCCAGGTCAAAACAGTTGTGCTACTTGCTGGATGCGCGACTGTTGCTCGGTTGCCCTCAGCGCTCGCAAGTTTCTGAAGTATGCCCGGGAGGCCTTGTATGGGCATATTCACATCGTGGGACATGAGGGCCCTGCCATCAAGAAGCGGACGAAGACGACGTACGGGTCGAGGTTGATTTTGCTGAGGCGAACGCTGAGGTCAACCGCGCAGATTGCGGTGATCGTACGGTCATTTAAACCACCTGCTTTACCTCAGGGGATCGGGTTGACAGAGTACCATGATTTGATCGCGTCAATGATCATGGCATGCCCCAACCTGGAACGGCTTATTGGATATTATCCGACATATAACCACTCTTTCCAGAGAATATTTCAGGCACTCTCTACACGGCCCAAGCTGAAAGAGATGAACTGGATCTTGGAGCCTTCGCCTTCACAACAACAGCAGCGGTCACGACCGGGTGGCCCAAACAGCCACTGGGGTCCAGTAGATCTCACTCGGCAAGAGGCTCAGGGATTTTTGGATTTTAACGTGAATTGGAAACACCTCACCACACTGGTAATCCACTGTCATCTTGGGGCAACACTCAGTCCGCCCAATCTTTTAGAACGCACCATTCGATACCTCCCAGCTCTCCAGAACTTGTATCTCTCCCACCTCCCACACACAGCCTTCAACGACAGCTCCCTCTTGGCTCTACCCCCGCTAAAGACGCTCTCGCTAGCCCAATGTAGCGGCATCACAACCAATGGTCTTTCTGCCCTCGCCACCCGACGCAACAGCAACTCCCTTCAAACTCTCACCCTCATCCACATGAACATAGAATCCCTCCCCGCCATCGCCCGCTTGTTCTCGTACCTCCACTGCCTCGAGACCTTCAACATCGTTCAGACCATTGCCCCCGCCATACCGCCAGACGAATTCATCATGCTCTTCCCCTACCTCGCCTGCCGAACCCTCAAACGACTCCACTGGGACATTCCCCACCTCCCCACACAGTCCACCCCCTCGGACACCATCCTCGCCAAGTCCATCAGCGCGGGCGGCTTCCCTTGTCTCCGCCACCTCTGCGCCCCCAACGACCCCGAAGGCGTCTTTCAGGCCGTCTGCCAGCCCCGCGAAAAAGTCGAGCTGCCGGGTGATCGCTTCCGCGGCCGTCCTCCTACTGCCCACAGCAGCAGCTTCGGGGGGCACGCGCACACCAACAGTTCCTCCTCTCGCCGCCCGAGCACGGCCCAAGGATGGCAGGGTTTCGGTGGGGGTGGTCACAACCGAAATTCTTCTTCTGTATCTTCCTCCCAACGCTCGGGGAGCGCGCTGGGGTTTTGGGGAAGTGGGAACAGAAGCCGGAGCGGGAGTCGCAGCGGTAGTCGCAACGGGAACACGACCCCGCCGCCGGCGGTGAGCCCGTTGTTTCCCCCGCCGGACGCGCTGGATATGATGGCGAGGGACAATAGCGATTTGCACCAAGCACGAATGGCGGCGCAGGCGAGGATTGACCAGGCGAAGAAGTACCCGAGGTATTTTATCCAGGTGTTTGACGAGGGGGGCACGATGAGGGAGAAGTACGGGGTGGGCGCGTTTGTGGGGACGGTGGAGAGCAAGGTTCGATATGTGCTTGTTGCGGAGGAGGGAAGGGGGGGAACGGATGAGGGTGGGGGCTTGGTGACGGTTGAGGATATGATTAGGGATGATGGGGGGGAGTCGTTGGTTCTTGGTGGTGGAGGAGGAGAGGAGGTTGGGAAGAAGAAGAAGGACAAGATTGGGGTGGACGAGCGGGGGAAGAGGACGAGAGAGGGGTGTATTGGACGGTGGAATACTTACTCGGGGAATGTGGTTGATAAGAAGGATAAGGAGAGGTGGTGGCATCAGGAGAGAGGGAGGTGGAGGCAGGCAGTGCTTTCTTGAGCAACACATGTATAAAAGCGGGCATATTGGTATTGGTGTTGGGTGGTATATTTGACGACTTTGATGATCAACAGATAGATATCTTGGAAGAAAGCTTTGACAAAATTTGGGACACAAAATAGCCAGGTTTTGTTTAATTGTCTGAAGTAGCCGTTTTAATGATGAAGAAATTGATGATATTACAAGTACATGAACTTTGTACGATGTAGTCAAAATAAGAATATCTCCGACACATAGTATTCCTTCAGGAACGGAGCTACCAACTACCACACACCTACACCAGCTGGGGGTCAACCGCAGGGTCTAGCGAAGAGGCTCGCGAAGGCCCAGACAAGGAACCTCAGG
>MU866257.1:0-65459 GCA_033296915.1 Triangularia setosa | reverse complement strand
CCCGCCCCCCCCCCCCCCCCCCCCCCCCCCCCCCCCCCCCCCCCCCCCCCCCCCCCCCCCCCCCCCCCCCCCCCCCCCCCCCCCCCCCCCCCCCCGAGTCCGAGATATGGAAGAGGGTGAGGTGAATGCGATGGTGGTGGTCAGAATTGTGATACGTGAGACGTGAAGGTGAGAGAGAGATACCAAGTGAAGCTTGTGTGAGTGACGGAGCTACCCCGCTGCGAGATACACCGAGCGATAACCGCCCCCTCCTGATAAGACGGGAGTAAACATCACCACCACACTGAATTCACACAAAGTATGATTCGCTCAAAAGAGAATAAAGCTTGGATTGTGAAGAGCCTGTTGAGTTATTGCTTTCTGCCACGAGAAAACCGGGGAAAAAAGGCACCGCCTTATCTCGGGCAAAACACTTCCATTCCTGAACCCCCTATTTCCGGTCCTTGTGATGATCCACTCGAATCCTAAATGTACTACCCTAAACGAGCAGAATATACACAAGCAATTCCACTATTCCGATTCCAGGCCCAGCCAGGCGAAACGAAGCCCAATCCGTAGATATCAACTCATAAAAGTAAATCACCGCAAAAAGAAAAAGGAGAAGGTATCCGAATAGAAGCATCGCAACAAAAATAACACTGCAAGATCACCAGAACCAAAAGCAGTATCAACCAGAAATCATCACCCCCCGCCGCCCCCAACGCCTGTCGCCTCGTCCCCCTCTCTCTCTACTGTCCTTTTTACTTCTTCAGCACAGCATCATAAAAACTCACCAAGCCACCCACCGCCGTACCCACAAGCACTCCCTTCCACCCGCTGTACACCGCCCCATTGATCCTTCCCACATTCACCGGGTCAATCAGCCCACCAAAGGTAACCCCCTGCGCGTAAACCACATACGTCGCCAGCGCCTTGACGATGCTGAACGTCAATGGGTCAACCGCATACTCCTGCCCCGCATCCTTTCTTGGCCTTCCCCGAGTCGCAACCCCCGGTCCAGATGCTCCAGAATGTGCGGCGGAGAGGTTGAAAAAGTAGCCGAAGAGCGATGGGAGTAAAAAGGATGTCAGGAACCAGGTTAGAGCCGGCCCCCAGAATGAAGATGTCACCAAAGCGAACATATCTGGGAGTTTAACGGGGTAGTCGTGAGTGCCGAGGAAGTTGATGGCGGGGATGGTAAATGCATAGCGGTCGGGGAGGAGCTCTTGTCGCAGCTTGTAAAGCTCAAACAAGGCGATGGTCGAAAGAACGGAGTGCACCGTCGACAGCCATTCTCTCGTCTGGTGTGTCGCCTCGGGGATCTTGGACTCGGAGTAAAGCGTGTTAAGCTTGGTCTTAACGAGGGCCGTGGAGCGCTCTACCGAGGCGGCGACGTCTGCTGGGGTTGCCGGAAGCTGGGGGAGACGGGAGGCGAGGGTGAGAGCGCGACCCGGGGTGCGGACGAGGGCAGTGGAGAGGGATTCATGTTCGGGTGCTTCTGGGGAGGTGGCGGGGGAGGGGGAGGGAGGCTCGGCGGTAGCACTGCGATCATTGGTTAGCTATACCGAAGGCATAGAGGAGTATGGCAACGAAGGGCATACTCAACAACCACCTCCTCCTTGACGGGCAAGGTCTGCCGTCTCTTGGTCAGAGTCTTGGTCACAGTTGCATCCAGGGCAATAGAAGGGAAATCCCTCTTCACTGGCGAGCTCTCAGAGCGTGCGCGACTTCTGAAGTAGTCCTTCAGTTTAGCGTTGGTCTGGAAGCGCGCCGAGTTGGCGCTGACAAACTCGTCGATCGCTTGCTCAAGATCAGACTTGAGAAGCTTCTCATAGCTATGTCGAGGAAAGGGGCGCGCGTGTTAGCCATGTCTCGTCGGCGCAAAAGGGAAGGGGGCAGCAAGTTAAAGTGGAATGCGCTCGGCCAGTGCGCTGCATGCGCGCACACGCGCAAAGTGCTAGTGAGGATAAGATAGAGAGTTTATCCCTTGCATGTGTATCTGAACAGTATATATACAACGATAGAAAAAAAAATTAGTAAATAAAAACATACTTTGTGAGCCCGATCGCATCCGCCAGATCAACCAGGTCCGATTTGCGCTGGCGCGCCAGCCAGGTATTTCCGCCAGACATGTCGTTCTTGTTTATTGAAGTCAAGCACTCAAAGGTTTCGAGTAGAATCGCGAAAAATGAAGCAATTGGGATAATTTTCGGTCTATGCGACAAAAGCGGTGTAGGGCGAAAGACGGGGTGACAACAAGAGGGGGTGGTCTTGCGTTGTTTATGTTTTTGTCGCGAAGTGGGCGGGTGTTGTTGTTTGAAAGCTTGGGGGGGAGACCGGCAGAATTGGGTAAGTAGCGTGTGGTGGGGAAATGGACTGGGATGACGCCGATGGGGGGGGACGGGGGATTGCAATGATCGCGCGGTGGGACACACCCACACCCAATGTTGGACGGAGCCTTTGAGGATTTGTGCTCTTTTGGGCTGACAGCCTCCAAATCTGTTACAAAAATTAGAGGGGCTGGGGAACCATGCAATGAAATTGGATGGACCGAGAGGACGGCCTCACTGAGGTCATCTGAGGAAGTGATGCGCTGGCCAATCAAGTTTGTCTTGCTGCGACTGGTCGCCTGCTTGTCAAGCTGTCAGCCAGTTGGCTGGCTCTTTGCTGTCAATGAGTAAGGCGGGGAGCGAGGGTGAGAGTGTGATGAGAAATGAATGAGTTCATGCTCTCATCTCAAATTCTTTAAGATAGTATATACCTCGATACGTCATAAAAACACCCTCTATGACAGCTCAGCATCATTTACAAACCGCTCTTTGCCCCTCTTCACAATCCTCACAGGCACATGTTTCCCTCCGTGTAACTTGAGCGTCAAGACAGAGGTTGCCTCGTTTAACGTTTTCTGGGCTTTTGACTGGGCCTTCCTGTAGAGCTCTCTCCTGGCTGCTGCGTCCATATTCTCCACCTCCTCGTCACTCGCCCACTCATCCACCGCGAGCTCAACGCTATATTTCTGGAAAATCACCGCCAATACCGCATTCATTTCCACCATGGCGATTCGCCGTCCCAGGCACGACCGAGGCCCATCACTGAAGGGGATGTAGCTACCCCTGACTGGCCGATAAAATGAGGCGCTGGTGTCACTCCCTTGAAAGCCGCCATAGTCCACACCATCGCCCTCTTCGTCCTTCTCATCATCGGTCCCCGTGTTCTGAGTTTGGTACCACCTGTCGGGCAAGAAATCATCAAGATCCGTGGGGGCACCAGTCTTCTCTGATGGTTTGGTGGGCCAAAATCGCGGGTTTCGCTGTACGCTGACGGCCATCAGGTTACACGAAAGTCCTGAAGGTAAAACATGAGTCTTCCCCTGAGTGGTGATGGTCTGATCCGAACCGGCCGAGACGACCTTTGGGATAAGCGTGACTGGTGGCATCAAACGGAGCGTCTCGTTGATGCAGGCGCCAATGTGGCTGGCCGTCATGGCATTGATGTTCTTTTCATAGTCCCACGTTGATGGGTCAGAGTCTCCAAACAAAGAATCGACATCTTTTTGTAGGCGCCGTTGCGTGGCAGGATTGATTGCGAGCTCGGCAATGGCAAAATGAAGCGTGTTGGCTGTTGTTTCATGGCCCGCTACTATCATGATGAAAGCGTTGCCGACGATTTCGGCATCGTCAAGACCGGCCTGTTTAGCCTTTTCAGACGTTGAGGTGCCGTATTTCGATTGTACGAGCTGTCCCATGATGTCCATCCCCTCCTTGGTAGATTCGCCAGCCTGTGCCTCCTTTGCCTTGTCGCGCAAGAATTCGTCCATGTACTGGAGATAGTTGACCTTTGCTTCATGAGTGTAGCGGGCGAATTTAAAGGGCAAATGTTCTGGAAAAGTAAGCCTCTAACGCTGACACTGACAAGGGGAGTAAAACATACTGAGGAGGAAGTCAGGGAAGATAAGAATGGTAATGATCTTGTCCAGAGTCCGTTCAACCGATTTGGCAAAGGTAATTGTGTGCCCATCCGGAGGATCCAGACTGCCATACTTGATCAGCTTAGGGTCGGTGTTTTCGGGCATCTTCTGGTTTGGCCACAACAAACGAAGGCCAAAGCCAACGTAGCCGATGACGTTCAGCGCCCAGGTCATGGTATCATGCTCGAGTGTAGTGATGGTCTTGGTTGTGCCTTTGGTCTCCCCACCTGCGCCAAAGAGCTCGGCCAACATACCCCGAGTTTGGTATATGGCCTCGGAAAAGGTGTGAGCAGCATTCTTCTCGTTGAAACTGGCGCTGGTCACTTTCCGGTGCAACCGCCAGGTCTGGGCTTCGGTGGTAAGGACATTGTGGCCGAACATGCTGAGCAGGCTGTACTTGTCAATATCCTTGGGAAAGGCTTCACGGCGCTGGGTGATTTTGTGAATAACCTCGGCATCTTGGGTGTACAGCAAGATATCATAAGGAGAGACAGTCAAGAACGTGTCAGTTCCAAGGTACTGGAAGACTTTCTGACCAGTTGAGTAGGCCCAGTCAGGAGTCATGACCCTATGTTGTGTTAGTGAACAAACGTCTCTCAACAGGGTCACGTACACAACTCACAATAGTCGATACTCCCATATCCATTTTGGGAGGAGCTTGATGATGGGCGACCAGATCTTGATTCCAAGCTGCCACCAGAGTCCTATTGGTGAGGCGTCTGGATGGTATTAGCATTTGATCATGGTACTCTCGACGATGATATCTTTCACTTACGAACCACAAAGTATCTGAGTCCAGTCTTTCGAGCAACGAGCACATTCCGCCGCCATGCAGCAAAATATGAGAACACAGCATACGCCACTGCCGCGCTAAGCGCTGCCCACAAAGCAAACAGCATTTTGGGGATACCACTTTAGAATTGATAGATTTTCAAATTCTAGGCCGTTGGTGAGGGAAGGGGTTAAGAACAAAGTAACCGGCGGTGGGAAGGGCTGGCCGGATATACAATGGGCCGGTCCTGGCCTTGGGAAACGGGGGGAGAGGGAGGGAGAGAGTCGATATTCTTTTTGTGGGCGGTCCAGTGGTCGTGAGTTGAAGATATCCAGAATCATGGGCGTAATCAGTGACACCTTCTTAGTTCCAGTGATACCCTAGGTTGGCGCGACGCGCGCGGCCAATAGTTCGTGAGCCTGTGAGACTCGTCTGGTTCCGAGGACACGATGACACGGTGGAAGGAGGTGCAGAAGGGCTGGTGGTTGGTGAGAGGTTCGGAGGAGTGTGCAGAGCCCCCACTTTATCAGCTTGGGAACTTCAAGGCCGGGAAAGTTCCCATCCGAGCATTTCTTTAGGAGATCGACAATGGAAGTGGGATTTTGGGACTGGCACAATTTTATACCGACACTTGACTTGGGAACGGCCGCAGCTTCGCCAGTCCTCCAATAGCTGGGCGCATCTGGACTCTGGAACTCGGGTTCGGGTTCAAATTTGGGGGTCGTCGGCTCTGAAACGCTGTTCTGCCGCTTGGACGCTTCCAAGTCCCGCCTACCGAATCAACGACTCCCGCCAGAGTCCATATGTCATTGAAATACAATAGCCTTGTATCTTCAAGTGTACGGATGTCTGTTTCTGGCCTGATAGAATCCATTGTCTTTGCAATAAGTCAACCCTACGGCACCTCGAAGCCGTTGTATTCATCAAAGAACGGGGAACCAAGAACCCCCCGCCCCCTGAAGAACCCACTGAGGAACGATCCACAGCGGGAATCTAGCGCCAGGGCCGTTTAAGCATCGCCAAGATTTCCCTTCCTGGAAACAACATCATCTTCAACTGTGCAGTCTTTCGTAGACCTACAGAGTATAGTCCTATATTCTCGGCAGCTTATGGGTTGTTCAGCCCAAGGTGCGTCTGTCATGTTCCGAGCTTATCGATCTCAACGCGTGGAAGCCAACTATTGTGACAATTAAAAGTTCCGATGATGGGGTTACATCCTGCAGCACGCATCGTCCATGGCATCGATCGCCATCTACTCTGCAGCATCCACGTGGAAAAAGAGGGCTGCGATTGTGGTACATGTTTGACGATACTCTTGTTCCAAAGATACCGATATAGCTCTAGAACGAGTTTGCACCACACCACGACCACGCCGCCGTCGGTACGAACATCGGCACAACGGCTACACTCGCCCCAGTTACACAACCATCTAAAAAGCTGCAAGTCACTCGAGGTAAACTCCACTTTGGATCCTGCCACACCCATAAGGGAACCAACAAACAACGCTAAATTCAACCTCCTCTACTATGACTATCGCCAGCCTTGATATCAGACAATACTCTGTTGATCCACAGTCAGCCGCTGCACAGCGGCAGTATCAAGCTTCCGCTGAAACGGTCAGCTCTGTAAGTCACCGCTACTCGCTTCGGGAAACGGAGTCGTCACGGGGGTAAGGCGGCCATTCAGAGCCTGGTCCCTACATTCTGAAGTCCGTACTGGTACCTCTGATCTCTCCAGACTAGAGCCCTGCCTTTCCCCAAATTTCCGGCATGTAGACAACAGGCCAACCTTGCCAACCGCCGCCACCATCTTTCCTCCTTCGCCAGGGTTCATCCCACCCCAGGCTTAGCTCCCCGATTCATCGGTCAACCGGACTTTCTGGCTGATGAGCACCATCTGGGCTGAGGAGAATCTGTCCGGTGTTTGGAAACACGACAGTGGGGGGTCTGATCTCGAGTGGCAAGGATATTGAGATCAGGCTCGTGGATGTTGATGTCAGTCAGTTTATGCTGATATAAGATGATAATGGCTGATGTCCCCTTTTGCGCATCAGGCGAGGGGGTGCTAACTTGTCATCGAAGCTGTGCTTACATCCAAGTGTTACCCTATCAAAAATTCAGTCATCACTGTATCGGTGAGTGCTTCCAGTTCCCCGAAAACCGCATCCTTAACGGTTGGTGTACCTGCAACCAGACCTTGCCCCCCGCATTGGACTCCCGTCTCATGATGACGTCTCATACCAGCGAAGCTTCTGACCCAGACGGGATTATGCCCATCTGAAAGTCAGAGCGGTATGGCAAGTGACCCAGAACCACACAGTGTCCGGCTTTTAAGTGGGCCATCTCAAAAGAAGAGGGTGTCATCCAAGGAGCTAGCATCCGAAGGGAATAGGTGTGCCTGTCCTTGCAACTGTGGATCTGATCTGCACAACTCCTAGTTATGAGCACAGACTGCATTGTTTAAACCCCCTGGCGTCAGAGATTTCCATGCCACCACGCCAGGTGTCACTATTCGGACGCCTAGTGTCTTACCGTTTTCCTCCTAGGGGACGGCCGGCCATACCAAGTCTCTTTTGTTGTCCACTTGTATTCGTCGATGAGATCCCCAGGGACAGTGCTACCGCGGGAACATGTGGCTGCCTCCCCGATCGATGAACCAGCAGCTACGGTCGTAGTCGTGGTCTTTTCGCTCATTGGCCTAGAGAAGACAGGAAATGAAGACGAGAGGTATTGTGCTAGGAGTGTGTGAACCAGTAGGCCCTTGTTGTAAGGGAACGAGTTGCGTTGGCAAGATTTGAGGGGTAGGGTGAAGGCAGGTGGAGTAAATGGGCATCATAGATAGCGGAGATGCTGAAGCAGTAAGCGTTGGCAGATGACTTTACTACGGGCAGGAAGATTGTTTACCTCACTCATGTACTGTATGTCATTGTCGAGGTAGCTGCCGACCTCACCTGTGGCCGTCTTAGGACATTATATTCATCCCAGCCTCCTCTATCTTCTGGCCGTCAATCAGTACAATCACAAAAGACTCCCAAAGCCAGTACAAGCTTTCTACTTTTAAAAGCATTGAGACAAGGCTAGTCAACACCAAAGTCCTGTCCATACCCACCAACAGTCTAGATCATGTCGGCGATCCCAGCTTCACCCGTACTTATACAGTATAAAGTCTGACTTTTAAAAGTCAAGCTAACCCCAAGTCCAATCTCACTGCTAGACTGTACATGTTTTAATCCATCAGCGAAAAAGGAGATACAGGTAGCCCTAACACAACAGACGACTTTTAACTCGACTCTATACTAGAATAGAACAACCTCTAAATCCCAAGCCTAATACACCACCCCCCCCCCCCCCCCCCCAAAAAATTTTTTCCTTCTCACCAAAACTCTATTGTCAATGCTGTCGACTTCAAGGTCGGCCTCCTCGAGACAGTCTGTCTCCCATGACTTTCACCCCCCCCCTTTTCAACTGCACTTCCTAGAAACATTACTGTCTCGCTTTCTTGCCCGTCCACGCCCAGACAAAGAGAAGTAAGCAAAGGAGGAATACACAATTGGGATGTAATCAACCCACAATGCGCGCAATCGACCGCCCGTAAGCGCTGCTGTCCCAGCGTCCAGATATGGGAATCCCCCCTCTCTCGACTTGAACAGAGCGGAGGCGAGGGGGTTCACCACGCACCGTCAGGGTGTGGGGTCTCCAGTTCTTGAGTTGCTCTCATGCGGCAGTGAAATGTTATGTAGAAATCCGCAAGGATTTGTTGTCGGCGGCAGAATAAAGAAAAGGGAGGAAAAGGGAGGGCAGGTAGATTGGCGAGCTTAATGTTGACTATTGTAGCGGAGTACAGGTTAGCTAGCAGGTCGCAGACAAAAGATGGCGATTTGATAAAGACGCTATATCACACACAACCTCAATCTCTTTCCAACACCGCCAGAGGAATTCCTAAAGAGCAGTATAAACGTCTTGCTTTTATAATGAATTCGTTTTGCTGGGTTTCAAATGTCTTATCATGTGTTCCTGTCGATTTATTTTCATGGTTTGTTTGGTGTTTCAAAGAGGATCAATGATGTGGTGGCAAAAGGGGAAGTGTACTGGTATACCCCTCCTTTTTCCATCGACAACAGCCGAATCTGGCGCCAAGTCCTGCCACTATTCCAGCATTGGAACATTTTCCGTGTCGGTATATCTGCCCTTTGCAAGTTTCCGATTTCGTCAATCTGATTGTGCCTTAGGATGAGGCTACTCAATATTGAGACTACCGTTCCCAAGTCCAATCTTATTGTGAATAGGAAAAAGAGGGACTGCCGGACCGGTAAGAAGTTTGGAGTTGATTGTTTGGAGGCTGGGAGGCCAAGTCAAAATGGGCTGGATGAGTGACGTCACTCCCTCCTGGTAAGTTTGAGGTTCACAGGAAGGGTCGATTAAGATCAACACGCTTGTTCAAGTTGTTAAATACACTGTCATATCTCACAGCTCTTTCACCACAGATCATACAAAACAAAAGGATATCTCTTTTAACATATATTACACTAACCCCCCCCCCCCCCCCCCCCACCCTTTTTGTCTTGTTTCTCTGGACTAGCAACCACGCTCACAGTCCCAAATCGGAAAACAAGACCCCTGTCACCATCCCATTCCAAAGAAAAAGACGGACCCATAATCAAATCTTCTCTGTCCGTCTTCGAGTCCCATCCTGTGTTTAAAACACAAAACCCATCCCATCCATTCTCTGGATATCACCAAACTCCAGACTCCTGTATGGCCGCCATCATCAATAGCCTTTCTTCCTTGATAAAGATAAACCCGCCTTGTAACTCCACATTTCCAGTCCTGTGTTCCTGTCTTGTTCCCCTCCATGATGAAAAGCCATGACGCAAAAAGAGAAATTGACGATACTAAACTGTTTGTCGAACTTTTTGCGCGTGCTCAGAGACAAACCAAACTGGAAATGATGAAAGGAGAAGAAACGAATTGAGAAACAAGGCGGAGAAAAGATAAACGCAGAAGGCGGAAAAAGGCATGGCGGGTATAAACGAGACTGAAGAAAGAACGGATAACAAAAACCAAAAAAAAAAAAAAAAAAAAAACCAATGCTAAGACTGTGGCCGTGGAAGAAAGGGAACGAAATCTCGAGAATCAATGCAACGTAATGAAGTTAGGACAAGCAAATGCCAGTGCCTCCTCGTGAGCCAGCACACGCGGGCCAACCGGCAGTTCAAAGAGCCTCCCGAGAGATGACACTGAGACTCCCCGAACTTCACGAGAACTGTCCACAGCTGCCGAACGGTAATGCTGATTATGCCGATGCTTGTGGTGATAGTGCGTATGACGATACTGTGATACAGATGATGCAACACCCTCGGATGACAACAAGCTCAGCTTCTGGCTTGTTGGAATGATAATGACGAGCAGGCGTCTGAGACGGGGGTGACGGTGGTGATAGATGATCTACTGGCGTGAGCCAGCGGATCCCGCGGCAGAGCCAGGGGCAGCATAGCCTTCTTCATCATGGCTGCCGTATTGGGAGGGAACCATGCTCGCACGGCGAGTAGGAACAGCTGTCTGAGCTGAGCCAAAAGGGCTACCCAGGACGTTGGCGGATGCGCGGCGGGGATCTGGTAGCACGTTCGCACCAGACATGGCTGGGATAGTGGGCGCCTGGTAGCCAGACCAGCGAGGCTCATATCCCGAATACGCCGAGGTTGCAGCTGGGGCTGTTTGGTTCACGCCTGAAGACGTGTACCCCATCACTCCGTATACCGGACTACTGTGGTTGCGGACATGCTTAGTGCTGCCACCAGGGAAGGCCGGACCAGAATTGGGGTACTGATTCCGCTGACTGTAACCGTAGCCGCCAAACTCATTCGCACGATATCCATCGTTGGACGCTCGAAAGTCAGTTCCGCTTGAGCTGAAGTTGTTCACTGGTGTGGGTGCGGGTGCGGGTTGGTAGCCTGCGTAGCTAGTACCGGGATAACCAGGAGGAACGGGATAGCCCGAGGATGGGACAGAGTACCCAGTGTACGTGTTCTGGTTGGAATAGCCCTGGGGGTAGTTTGAAGTGGGCCATTGGTTGAAGCTGGCATCCGATACCGAACGCTGGTGTCCTGAACGGCGGCCAAACGCGTCCGCAGAATAGACATCACCCCGTCCGTAACTGGCCGTGTTGCCATAGACAGGAACTGTGCGGTTGTTTCGAGACTCGTACTGTTGCGTATTGTATGCTGGGATAGAGGCCTGAGAGGAGCGGCTTGTGCGAGACTCGTACTGAGGCGTGTTCTGAGATACCGTCGGTTCCAGCGTGTGCGGGCTGTTGTAAGTGCGCGCCATTGCCTCTGAATCCCTGGGCACCGGGGGATAAGCAGGTGTGTGGTCTTGTTCAAATGTAAAACCAGACTGCAGCGGTCGTGCGAGATCCTGCTCAGGCGACGTCATGGTGGTGGGTTGGCTGGCTCTACGAGGAGTTGCTGCAGCCCGAGGAAGAGACCTCCTCAAGGCGGCGCCACTTGACTGTGTGCGTCTATGTGCCGTGCTGGCCTTGGCCTTGGTCTTCTTCGCGGTGTGCGCACCCTCGATGTTCGGGAGCAGTTCAATGTCGGGGACAGCCGAGAGTAAACCGACGTCCATGTCCCCATCGATCTTTCGAAGAATACCGAGAACCTCCATGGTGGTATAGCCACCGCGGCAAAGCTTCTGATACCAGTCAGGGACAGGAACCGAAGACGCTTGGTGAATGGCAGCATCAAGGTCAGGTTCATCAGCGTCATCCATCTCATCCTCCTCCGCCTCAACATCGGCCCGGGTGCGTTTCTTTGTACCCTTCTTGTCGGCGTCCCCAATACGTTTCGCTTCCCGCCGTCTCACAGCGACGGTCCAATCTTTAAGGATCCCCTCCTTACCACTTCGCTCATTGTCGTTGCTCCAGACCTGGATCCGAACAACTTGGATCATAATCCTTTGAAGCAGAGTCGCTTGGTAGTTGATATCCGATCTATACCTCGCTCGTTGGTAATGCTTTCGGCAGACCATCAGCCACACGTGGTCAGGGACGGCGCGAGTGCAGGATTTGTTCCTGCCAAAGATGTGGCTCATTGATTTGCGCATGTTGACCTTTGCATCGGGAAGGGTACAGGGTGTCATCACAGAACACTCGGGAGGCTGGTCGATGTCCAGCATCCGGAGACACTCGGCATGGTCTTGACAGATATCGGGGACTAGGAAGTTGTACAGCTCCACTCCGATCCAAAAGCGGCCAACGGTGCCAGCAGGTCCGACGGGCAAAGTCGGCTCAGAAACAACACGCCGATGGGAGACAATAGCGTCTTCATTGTTGGCATAGGGAACGAGATCGTTGGAACTGAGAGAGAAATTGTTAGCATGATGGTAGAGTGTACGGACCAGTCAAAGTCGAAGATCTAATCTCTGATGACCGGATGCGCACACACCCGTAAAAATGACGAAAAGCCAAGAAATGTGGCAGAAGCAGGTGGACCCATCCCCCGCCATTTGCAGGGGTCAACCGCTGCAACGGTAACGGCCTTGCAGATGCCAAGCCTCGCCGAGCTCTGGCTGTTGGGGGATTTGGTTGATGGGCCTAAATGACCCCGACGCCGGAGTGGGAGGAGATGGGGCAGGATTTCATAGAATTGAGGAAGATATTGTATGATGCAGTAAACGTACCTATCCAGGCTTGCGTTGGAGTCGGAATGGCCACGACGGGGGATGATGACAGCGTCGCTGGGCGATTGAGCCCGTAGGGCCAATGCTTGGTGGTGGACTGGGGTGTTGTTGGTGTTGCCATTGACGCCGGTAGAAGCAGAGGAGTGGTAACTGGCGTTGTTGCGTTCGAGCTTGCCACGAGGGGAGGCTTGGATCTCCTCGTCGTCGCTCATATTGGCGAGATCGACCTGCTCGCTGGCCATGTTGCGATGGCCTAGGGTTGTTTGGATGTTAGGTGGTTGATAATACTGATAGTTGTTTGTCGTGAAAGAATCTGATCTATTATTCGGATTTCTGGAAAAAAGCGAAGAGGTCCTGGAGTGATCCGAGGAGGTGGTTGTAGCCGACGTGAACGAAGAAAGGGAGCTCCTCGACAGAGAGAATTTATGGCCCGGGGAGTTGGGGCTGACAGGCGGTGACTGGCAGGCGGGCCTTCCGTATTCACCACTGGCTGGGATGAATTTGGGATCAATGCTCAAAGACAATGGCAATGAATAGCCCCCAGCATCCCACGGGGTGCGATTCCTGTGATTGGCGGCGGTCACGCCCTCGTTGGGAGAAGTGGACCCGTTTCTTCGTGATGTTGCCCTACTGTCGGGTGGTGACGGAGTGTTGGGGACCGCTGTTGAGGTCGCCGTCGTCTCTCCCGTAGCCGAGGGGGTTGAACTGGCAATAGAGTCCCTCCGATAGGACTCTCCTCGCGGTGCTGCTTGAAGCGCTCCTTCAAGCCCTCCCTGTAGTCCTGCTGGAAGACCTCCCTGAAGCCCTCCTTGTAATCTTCCTCCTACCACACACGATACATTCAATAACGACGTGACGTCCATTTTGTAGGTAGCTGAGACGGGCCTCAGGCAGCCATTCGAGTAAATCCTGTCCACTCGGCACGCCCGACACACTGTTCAATCAACCAGGTGGCCCGCTCTAATCTCTCAGAAACAGAATGGAAGCTCCGCCTTGTGTGAACCTCGAGCCAAGATAACGAGCTGGCGTGCTCCGAAAACGAACGAAGGCAGTGAGCAATAACTGGAACCTTGAAGGCTGGTGTGTGGCCCTGCCCTCGGCTGACCCTGAAAATGCTCCTCGATCCTCAGCTCAGTAGTTGTCCGCAAGATCACCAGTTACTTCAACTCCAATGTCGTCGGGCCTCCTTGTCGAGCGTGATCCTCGAGTTCGTCACGTTACCAACAATGAAACCACCTCTTCCAAAATGACGTTTTACAATTTCCACCACCGAGATAACCGACTTCAGCTCGAACTCGTCCAGACGCTGACCGGCCTGTCTCTTTATGTCAGAGCCTCGCTTCAATATTCTTTCCCTGTCGGTTTCCTTCAAGCCTTTGCCGAGATGCCGACCTGTCGATGGTTGATCGATTCCCAAACAATGAGTGCGATAGTCGAATGAGATTCAATCGATTGTGCTCAACAGCACGGACACGCAACCGTGGTGAAAATTGCCTTGCGTCTTATCGGCCTTCGTCAAGTTGGACCTTCTTCTGCGCCCGGTCGCCGTATTCGTCGATGGCGCTACCGTTGCCGTTGTCGTCGATACAAAGATGTATCACCAAAGCAAAGACTTGCTTCCGATGTAATGGAATATGGGGCGAAGAAAGTCCCAGGAGCAACTGCCAGGTGAGCCAGACGGGTGATCTCCCACCTTATGTTCTCCAGACGGCTCGGCAACGATGACTATCTGCACCACACGGCGGGAAGAGACAAGCTTATCGAGGGGATCGACGTTTGAGACTCGCACTGACAGTCCCACAGACAGTTTGATGGGACCCGAAACACCTTTGATCCAGGCACTGGAGAGGAATGGTGGCCGGGTAGCTTGCTCAGGGTGGACAAGGAGGAACGGGAGATAATATCTGGCAGCCAACAGTCCCTCCAAGAATTCTGTAACAGGTATGAGTGGATTGAAACAAGAAAAAGGAAGCTCGCGAGCTGAGACTGACTTGGTAAACAGGAGGATACAAGAAAATAGCTCAAGAAGAACCAGCCAGCGGCCATATATCGTCCTTTCTCGATATCACGATACGAAGTCCAGCGAACAGAAGAGCGTCCAGATATTAGCGTCGAATATAGGTGGTTCAAGACAAATATCAACCAAAGATCAGAAAATCAGATGGGGCGTGTGGTGTCGATGTGGTGATGGCGGTTACTAGGTGTTACCGATTTTTGCCGCGATGAGAGGAAGAAAAGGAGAGGAAGGAGCTGGTTTTGCAGCAGCTTGGTTGAGCAAAGGAAACGACGAGAAGGAGAAGTTGAGACGATTCCCCAGGCAGGATACCTCGAGCCAAAAAGAAGAATGGGGACCAAGGAGGGGGATAAGGCTGGCAGCTGGATGCATGAGTCGAAGACACACAGTCCAAGGACAGTACGTGTTTGAGCGTGTGGTAGGGTATATCCGGGGACAGCGACCGGGAAGACCATGAAGGCTGTCGAATACCTTTGATGGGGTGCCAAAGATGATGTTCTGTGCCCGACTGGGATCAACCAAGCAGCCATGGATGAGAGATCCGAGGCGGGCAGCGGGACGCAGGATAGCGAAAGCTCTCAGGAACGGGCAGACGACAGACCGTTGCACGGTCGGAGGGTCAGGATGGCAAGGGTTTTGCACAGAGTTTCCATCTGCAGCGCCGCTCCCATGCCCTTGCGCTCCTTTGCATTGAAGAAGGTGTTAGTCGACGTTTAGGGTTCCCCACACTAGGTGCAGTGGTGCAGTGTAATGGTGGTGGTGTGGTCGTGTTGGATGGGAGTGGCTCGCAGATATCCCCCGAGCGGTGTACGTAGTTGCCCACCAGGTAGCTGCCAGGCTTGTGGCTCCTGTCCGAATGTACAGGGCCATGGTCCCTGATGTGGCCATCCCTGTGGAGTGCGTGGTGTGGATGCGACCTGCCGCAGAGCCCTTCTCAGTCATCCAGATCCCTGGTCACCCAAAGTCTTGGCTACATCCCATATGCCGACCGTTTTCACATTCCAAAAGCCCACCCGCGCGTCGGATTGGTCCGTTCAGCATCATGGCGTCAGATACTCGTCTGAACCGCTACAGGGAGGATCGCCATAGGGAGGACCAAGATCTGGGAGCTGCACCTGAAGGCCTTAATTGTTGTTCCCAACAGACAGAGAAAAATCACCACTCACCTCTTGTTTTAGTCTCGTCCTCACAGAAGCACAAGACACATGGGGTTGAGACAGACTCGGAGGCTCAAAAGTACATGTCTCGTATCCGAATGTCCTTGATGGAGACTGCCATCTTAGGATTCGGTGTGGCGCAGCACTTTTGCCAGGATCGACAAGCTGAGACTCCGAGATGGGGCGTGAAACGTCTTGGAAAGCCATGTTTGCCCAGGAGACTGGAAGACTCGAGAGAATCCAGGCACGGTTTCTCGGATCTCTTCTTGTAACCGAACTCGATTGACAAGAAGAGAGTGCTGTCCGCGAGCATAGGTGGTTGATCCCGCTGCAACGGTGCTAGCAAGAACAAGAAGCATTTCGCCGATGCATCCGATTAAGGTAGGCCTGATCAAACATGGAATGCCACCAGATAACACGCAGCTCACAAGGTGAGAAAGGGGGGTTGCCCAAACCCGCCGATGCTAACGGCACTACTATAGTATATGTTGATGCTGAGGGAGGTTGACCTTCGACAGAGCATCTGTTTCTTTTTCCCACTGTCGGGTAGCGACACTACTTGATATTCGTCACATCATTTTGGAGGCTGAGAAGAATGCTTGAAGTGCTTTGGACGCTTCTTGTTTGCTATGTGGGCAAACCACTTCGCGTTAGATCGCCTGTCACAGGAAAGAGAACGAATCAGCAGGGGAGTGTATGAGACGATACATTCACTCAGTCCAGTGGCATCGAAGACGGCTGCGGGAGTTGTCCGATTTGAATCCGATCAAGCCTAGGCCAGCCACCCCAATTGAATTTGAATGGACCTGGGAAAAGGCACGTACTAGGAGGGACAGTATCACCATGATTACCCTCGTCGAAACAGCATTAGAAACCAAACACGAGTCTGTCGAGAACCATCATGCGCAGCCCGAAAACTGGAGGTTTCCCGGAAATCCAGTGACGAGCTGGAAGTGATGATAACAGTCTTGACAGCAGTCCGAAGTGGTAGCGGCCAGAAAGCTTGTATGTTTTGAGCGGGTGGGTGGCAAGTGGTTCGAGTTGCGATTGGCCCGCCTGGCTCTTGGGGTGTGTTTCAGAAAGAAGCTCAATACAGCTCAGCAGCCACCTGAAGATGGAGAGTGGCCGATGCAGGGGATACAGTAGCATAGCGTACCTCTCTGTTTCAGCGACCTCTCCAGATGCATTCCAGTTCATGCGAAGAAGAAAAGCAAAAGTCTGGTTCGCCAAGACTCCTTCCCGCAGCGGGCGGGAGGCCCACTTGCAATGACCCGGAGAGTGCCTTGAGGCCATGGGCATAGAAAATCAACAAAGGCGGGGGGATCTTGATCCAGTACATTGGAGAAGCGGGAATGCAGCATGTTGTGGTGATGTGAATTGCTAAGTGAATACGTTTTCCCGCTGCCCTACCCTACAGGCTTGCCTGATTCTCATCGTCCCTTCCCTCGGGCCCTCACCAAGCTGCTGAGGATCCCACTGATTCTTTCCCAAAAACCACCAACTGAACCCTCGCCCGTCTCAAATGGTAGCAGGTGCGTCTCTGGCGATCGGTCATTCATGCCCTCCCTCTTCTGACGACCCTTGGAGGCGAGCCCCTTCTTTTGACCTTGTTTCCTTTGTTCTCGAAGCTACAGACCTTCCTTGTCGTCGATCAGGTTCCAGAAGCACACCATCAAGCGAAGGCAACAACATCTCGACCCTGGAGCCGATCATGTTTGATCTTTCTCCATTACTGGACCGGTTGTATTGACCTCAAAATAAGGTTGGTCTGCGCCCGATTCTGCCGCTGCGTGGTTCGTGTGTTTTTTTCGGCACCGGGCCAGGCCAGAGTATGTGCATTCATCAGACAGAGAGTGAGTGCCCTTGGAAGGAATTATGAGTCTTTTAATTTCTACACCACTCGGGTCTGTGCCGTCCTGATCCATCTTTTGCTCGTGGTGACACGAGAAAACGGATGCCTAATTGACGATCCGGGACGGGCGGTTCAAAAATAGCACACACATACTGCCCACATACAAACTCGGCATATTTTCTGTAAAATCCAAGGAAACTGATGCGGAAGCGAGGCTCAGCTCCGTGTCTTGCCGGCCGCTCCCTCCATTCGTCGGCCCCGGCCATGGTCCGATCGCAGCCTCGGATGGGCCATACTGTCATTCGACGTCCAACTACACGCCGGATGCTTCAAGCACTTGCAGATGCTTCGCACATCTCACCTTCGATGGCTCTTCTGTCCCCTGAGTGCAAAGCTTGTTTTCTGGCCTTCGGGCAATTGTCAGAGCCTCGGGCTTCACAACATGCCGAATATGCACAAATCATCCTAGCAATATGCCACACAGGAAAGATGCGACGAGGCACAGGAACATCAAGCAGGCGGCCACCACCCGAACAAACTCTCCGCCGTGCTCTTCGTCTTCTGCAGTACAAGCTCAACAACAAGCCAGTTTCCCACCAAACAGAGCCCAACCAGCATTCATTCGGACCATGGCTCCTAAACAGAGTTTGATATCTCCGATAGCGCTCCCAGTGCGGCACTCCAGTGGAGGGTTACTCTTTTGAAACTAAACATAGTCTCTCGGCGCCGATATGCTCTGTAGTATGCGCCCAGACAGTCGCATCAGGCATTCCTCCCCTTAGGATATCGATCCATCGCGCCTTTCAGCAGATGCAGCCTGGGGAATGAGAGTTTTCTAGATCTCCCGGCCGAATGGAGCCAGGCGCAAGTGACTGGACGAGATGACTGTGCCTCTCAACCCCGGAATGAGTTCGGACTCTTGATCTAGGCATCTGGCAAAGTCGGCCCACGCCCCCTTTGCGCGGCTTGGAACCGAGATGGAACTGTGCCACCGATGGGGATGCCAAAGTGCAAGATTCACGACTGCTGTGTGGTGGGCGCTTTCGAAACGGGACACAAAACGGCAGAGAAAATCCTCCGATCCCCTTCTAATGGGCATTGTAAAAAAGCTTGTGGAAGCCACGTCCAAAGTAACAAACGGAGGTTCGGGTTCGGAATGCAAGGTGTAGCTTCTGACAAGGCGACCAAAGACGATGCCTGGAAGCTCCCCATGGTCATCTTGTCCCTGGATGACACCAACCTGGACTTGCTGATAGATGAGCGACCCCTCCAAAGGCATAACATCCCTACGCTCCGATGCACAACATCAAAGACACACAGGGGTGCATCTCGGTCTGGTGTCTGCGGAGAATTTCTTACCGGGCTGCGTGCCAGACGGGTAGCTGCTGTTGTAATGCATGCGGCCAATTTGAAAGTAACAGGACGAGACGGCTTTCCTTGCGTGGGAGAGAGCAACGGGCCTCGTGGCCGATGGGGAGGGAGAGAATGATGTGGCAATGATCCGATGCGATGATGCGTGGTGCGGAAGACCGGAATCGGGGGTACCTGCTCCTCAACCGATCAAATAACGATTTCCATGACAGCCTCTCTACATCAGACGACCGTCAGACAAAGCCAAAGGGGGGTCACAACATCCCCCTTTTCTCCTGCTTGCCCATTCACAGAACCCACATCACATTCTATACCCTCCCGCCCAATGCTAGCCTCCACTCAAGACATGGCTTGCTGCTGCTGCTGCTGCTTCCCGCCGGCCCCGCGTCAAGCGGCATGGCGTTATGTATCTGTACGATACTGTTGGTGTCCGTGGCCACTTGTACCAAACCGGAAGGCAACACTTGAATGGCTGCTCCTTGGTTTGGCTGGGAGGGCGGGGAATAGCAGCTGACGACGGAAGACGACGGCAATGTTTTCGACGACAGGGCCTGGAACACGTTGCAACCCGCATGTATGTATGTACGCATCGGAAGTAAAAGGAATCAACCCAACATTTACTTTGGAGACTTTGCGTCCAGGATTAGCTTGCCCCTTTTTTTGCCCCCTTGTCCACGCGACCCGACAAGCCATGACCTCACTATGAGCGGGGAGTATTCAAAAAAGGTGGGGTAGAACAAGAGGGTGTGTACATACATCATGTACAGTACCTTGAGGTTGTGTAATCGTCCCCCTTTGTGTGTCCGAGTCAGGCTAACAAAATGGGAATAAAGAAGTGGGCACCCAACCTGTGTATGTGTGTGTGTGTGTGTGGGTGTGGGTGTGGGTGTGTGTGTGGGTGGGTGTGTGTGGGTGGGTGTGTGTGGGTGGGTGTGTGTGGGTGGGTGTGGTGAGGTGTTCGAGACTTTGTTGGAGATGTACTGATCAGACTGAAGACTTGCCAGGTAGGCTGTAATTGTTCAGATCGAAGAGTAGAGCCGCACAACTGTTCGGATGCTAGCGGTTGGCGGCTGGCTGCGCTTGTCGCCTCTTTGCGCAGCCACTCCCCATTCGGCAGACGGCACATTAGAGCCCCCTCTTGTTGCCTCTTGCTGCCTCTTCATAGGTAAGAATGGCAACACAGAAGGTCGGGAGAATTTGTGTCTGTCGAAGATGTGGCTCTTGATTTCGCTTCAGGATATGGTTCTTGGGACTTCTGGCTGTCTTCGTGACAGAGTAGGTGGGACGGGTTTCGAGGTTCTCCATTTCGTCAGCAGCCGATTGATGTGCATTCCTTGGATGGATTGGTTTGAGTGGGCGAGGCCAACTTTGTGTTCACCTGGTCCGAAGCTTCCCCAGTGAGCACCTCGGTCACATCTTTGGTATAAATAGCTGTTGTTATGCCCTCTTATCATCTGGGTCTCGCTCAAACGCCCTGGACTGCCTGAAGCTCTCAGTGGGGAGATGAGGATACAGGCACACTTCAAGCACATGTGGTAAATGTTTAATCTTGACCGTTTGAGCATTCTATTCATGTGGCTCGGCACAATGAAACACACATCTTTTGCATTTTCTACTTCTTGATGTCGATCTCACTGTAAGCCCTGCCTACCAGGTTTGCCAAACCATGAAGAAAAGATCGCAACAATGTTGGTGACGCCAGCTCTACCCGTTCCAAGACCCTCCAGAAACACCGTTCTTCCAGTTACGCCCAGTCTGCTTGCCCTCCTTGAGTACGGCAGAGATGATGTGGGCGAAAAAAGGAAGACGAGATTGGGGAGACTTGAAATTCTAAATCATAAAGTTCAGACGGGAAAAGAGGAATAGCAGGCGCAGTTACCGGCAGTGTTATGGAGATCTCTTCATCCCAGCTGTCCTCCATCAGCGCGAGCGAGCGAGCGGACGCGGACGAAATTCCCGGCGCTCAATTGAGCGTCAGCAGTACCCGGGCAGCTATACTTGACCACAGTGGTCAAGGCCATAGGGGCTGACGCTGCGATCAAGGGGTAGCGGATGACACGGGACTTGGTGTGATACTCACGACGAAGGCAGGAAATCTCCCCTGCTGGGGGCCCACGTTCTCCCCCTCGTCGTCGGAGACCTCGATGATCTCGGCGTTGATCGGGGTGGAGTTATCGACAAGTACCCGTTCATTGGAGCTGGATCAGAAATCGAGCAGTCCTGCCCGCTCGCTCACGCTGGTCGACCCCTTTTTGCGGGGCGACGTCTTCCAAAGCGAGGCTCCTCTCTGTCGATGTACTGAATGAGGGCCACGACGCGAGGTTGATCAGGTATTGGCACGAGCTGTTTTATGCGTAACGGTGCGTTTTGTACGAAGAGTGCCTAACTATTGCGTTCTCCGCGACAATGAACTTGGTCGACTTTGTCATTGGCGTAGGAGCGGTAATGAATCCCCAAATTGAGACCGAAAATTTGTGAAGATCATTGACGACTGGGGGGATGTACCTACTCAATGGCGAGGACTTTGGGCCGGCTGAACGGTTGGTGGAAGGAAGTGAAAGTTGGTTGGGGATTGAGGAGAACAACTGACGGGGCTGGGCAGCTGTGAGAAGGAGCATCAAGACGGAAGAGGTGTGGGAGCTGAGTTCTGCTGTATGGCTGCGAACTACAGGAGGTCGGAGAAACGAAAGGTCGAAGAGAATTCTGGTAGTTTGGGGGAGCGCATTCATGTAGATAGTAGCTGTCTACCTAGAGGCAAAACACAGTTTAAAACAGCGGCACTATGGTCCGAGCAGATTAAGTTTTGTGGATGGAGGGTATTCACGGCTGTTATTAAAGGACCCGTCCTGTCTCCTATCTCGGATGTTCATCCCTAAGCCGCCTTCCTAGTCCATCATGCAGTGAAGAGTCTGTCGGGCATATCACGACTGAAGCTTCCATTTGTCAACCCACCAGCCAAACGAAAAGCTGCTGTTTCTTTGAAATTAACAAACTCGTCAACTTTCCACTCCTAGCTGCTGCCTCCCAAAAACATACTCCTTATCTAGGCAAGCATCCAAAAGCCCTCCGAGTCGTGAACTGGGCAGTCTCTTTTGCAGCTATCTGCTCAGCTTATGCCCATAACTCTGCATATCTACTAGTCTTCTTCATGACCCTTGCTTCTCGATGTAGAGCTCGTGAAGTGTCTCCTAGATCCTCCTGTCACCCCGGAACAGCTTACACCGCCAGCCATTCAACATCATCTTTCTACTAGCCTTACACCATTCCGTATGGTTGATGAGACCAAAAACAGCCCTTCTGGCCACGAGGGATCCTCGTGCCAAAACTAGTACCCAATAGTCTTCTTCTTTTTCCGGGCATTTTGCACCAAGTTACCATCCAACACCACCTCCAAAACCCTCCCATCTTCCCAAGCCATCTTCGCCACCGCTGCTTCCCGAGGTGTGTCCCCGTTGTGCCCGAGGGTCTTTCTCACCTTGTGAAACCAACTCAAGGGTTGGCAGGTGAGGGGCGTCGCTGGGTAGGCTGACCGGCTTCCACTGTCCAGAGGAAGAGACGAGGGTGGTCGTCGACTGGGGGCGTCAGGAAACACCAGAAGCGAACGGAGGGCCAGCCAGCCGGCGAGAAACTACCAGTCGCGATTGCATGTGCTCTAGGCGTGCAAGGCGGAGCATGGAGACATCTCGCACGACTGAAAACATCCAGCTGGCGGTTCGCAAGGAGGGTGTCCAGGAACGTATCTACCCCGTGGTGATATTCGGGTTTAGCAGCAGTTTGGCGGTCTCGAGGAAGGATGGGGTTGAGGTAGATGGATTTCTCACAAAGACGGTGGTGTCGGAGGGAGTGACTTTCGCAGCTGTGGTGCTGGTGTTGCACGAGTGCGCCTGGTAAGCAAGACGGTCGGGTTGGTGAGATGGAGGAGGTAGGGTGATGATATCTCCTCATCCGAGAGTCGAAAGGGTGATATAAGAGACAACTCGGAAACAGTTGCGGGGGGTGGGGTAGTGGTTTTGACAGAAAGATATATATATCACCTGGAAGGCTTGCTGTAGGTGCTTGAGGCTCTATGGGATAAAAATGCGATGCTGGAGAATTCCAGTTGTTAATCAGACGAAATGTGCGGAGGTATTATATGCTTAGAATAGACTGGAAAACGAGTCAAACATAGTCACACAGAATAGAGCGGGAATTCATGACAATTGGTGTCAAGCATTTCTGTCAAGCACGCCAGCAATCACCCAATACACAACCCATCATTGGAACAACCAGGCTCATCTTCATCATCCAATCCATTCTTTGTCGGAATACTCTCAAAGTTCTAAGTCACTAATTACCCAAGAATAATGAACCATGCAAAAGCTTTGCCACAATACAAACAGAAACATAGAAAACCACCCCTCTTTTTTTTTAATCAACAGCCACCCCTTAATGGAACTGATCCTCCGTCACACCCTTACCCATAGCAGCCGTACTGCTGATACCACCAGTCACCATCTTTTGCAGCTCGTCCACATACGTGGCACCCGACCACTTCTGATGCTTGACCACATCGACACCGCCCTCCATCTCGGGCTCTTGCACAAGCTCGCCATATGCCCTCATGCCAATCTTGCTGTACGCGCTAGCAAACTTGTCGCTGATGAGCGCGGTAGTGTGCAGACCAGCGAGGGTGATGAACTGCCAGCAGTAACCCAACCCGGCCAGGCGTCTGATGTATGTTTCCTGCTCCTCCCTGGGCATGGCGGTCTTCCAGTTGAACGAGGGAGACAGGTTGTAGGCGAGCTTCTGCTCGGGCCAGACGGCGTGGACGCCCTTGGCGAACTCCTCGGCCTGCTTGTAGTCGGGGAGCTTGGACTCCATCCAGATGGCGTCGCAGTAAGGGGCGTAGGCGATGGCGCGGTTGATGGAGCAGTCGCAGCCGCCCTGGAGACGGTAGTAGCCCTCGCGGGTGCGGGGAGCGTCCCAGTCGAAGTGGATGTCCTTGCCGAGGATGCCGCGGGCGATGGCGCGGGCCTCCTTGTTGGAGAGCTGCTTGCCGTTGACGCTGTCGCGGTACTTTTGAGCAAGGGCCTTGGGGTTAGGGAGGTTGGAGGCGAGGATGGCGTCAACGACGTGGTCGTCGAAGCGCTTGAGGTTGGCCTGGGCGATCCACTGGTCCTCAATGGCCTGGAGCTCGGCGCCGTTCTTGCCGGCCTTCTCGCCCGCGATCATGAGGTCGTTGAGGGGAGGGAGGTCGGGGTTGTTGGTGCCGATGATGAAGGCGTGATCGCGGGGGTCGATGGTGGTGGTGATGAGGGTGGCGGCCTCAGCATCGGTACGGGCGACGGCCAAAAGGTCGGAGCCCATGATGTCGGCCTGGGCACGGATGGCAACCAGGCGGTTGATGTGCTCGGAGATGGGGACAAGAACCTTGCCGGCCATGTGACCGCACTTCTTGGTGCCAGGGGCCTGGTCCTCAATGTGAATACCGGCAGCACCCTTCTCAATGAAGAGCTTGGTGAGCTTCATGACGGCGGTGAGACCGCCGTGACCGGTGTCGGCATCGGCGATGATGGGACGGAGGTAATCGACATTGGCGAGCTTGGCGCGCTGCGCCTTGGGCACGGAGAGACGCTCCTGGCGCTGCTTGCGGTCGTGGAAAAGCTGGGCCATGAAGAGATGGCCAACCTTGTTGGGGACGGTGGTCTGGCTCAGTCAATATTTTTTGCGTTCTCGTCATCATGACTTTCGCTTGAAGAGCCAAAACTTACGTAAGGGTAATCAGCAAGATCCGGGCCAGGCTCGTCAGAAGCAGAGGCCGTTGATGATGATTGCCAGCCGGAGACATAGACTGTGTCGAGGTACTTGGCCATTTGGGTCACCATTGTGGGCTCCAAGCAGCCGTATGTGTAACTGGCATCCTTGTTCTGTTGGAAGTGCGGTCAGTATCGTTGTTTAATCGTGGAGTTTTCACGCCAATAAACATACCTGGAACCGCCCCTCAAGAATCTTCCACAGCTTCTTGGCCTGGGCGTTGCTGGCGTACTCAATCTTGAGGTTGCCTCTCTTGTTGACGATCTGCTCAGCGGTAAAAGGGCGCTTGGTGTACCGCCATCTTGGCTCGCTCCACCACTTCTTGACCTCGGCCACCTCCTTCGCGAAGAGCTCGTCCTCAGTGTTGGGGTCCACGGCGGGATTGACCATGTTGTTGGCAGCCATGTTGGGCAAACGTTTTCTTGGGGGATAATCGGTGGGTGTGGCGTTTGTATGACCGTTTGCGGCTTCTTTATAATGTACAATCCAACCGGTGATATCAGAGCCCTTCTCTAGTTGAGGTGTGGGATGGTGGGATGAGATGGCAACAAAAAAAGGGTATAAGACGAACAACAGAAAAAAAGATATACCGGCAGAAAAGGAAATAGGAGGAGACAGACGACTAATGTATCTCCCCGTCGGTTCCAAGAAGGCTTATCGGAACAAGGGGACCAAAGAAAAGACCAGGGGTTACCGGGCTGAGGCAGCGGATTTGGGTGTGGGAGTCGGGAGAGATCGGTCTAGCGGCTACTCAAAGTATCCAGAGCGGATGTAGTCATTGCCCCTGTTCCCCACGTTCGTTTCCATACATACATACCTTCGGATCCGGGTCTGGGGACATGGCCGTCAACTGACTCTTGCTCGCGTGGCTGGACGCGGATGCAGGAACGGATGGTTACTGTCTGCTTTACTGCCCGTCCGGTCAAAAGTGCGTTTTATTCTCTTTTTTGTCGGTGTTGTCCTTGTTAGCCATCATCGTGATATCAGTCATCAGCTCCATAACCACAGCATCCACCATTGTTCTGCCGTGACGACGACTCACAAACATGCCGCATCGAGGTCATGTCAGAATCCTTTGAGCCGAGCCATGTTCGCCGCAACGTCCCACTAATTCCCCAACAACGACCCCACACTCCACGAATGGATGCAAACCGTACCGCCCGTTGACCGAATTGCCGAACCGATGCCGGGGCCAATGCTGCTGCTGGATGCTGTGGCTGCTGAGCGCTTGCCCAATTCAGGGGCTGCCATTGGCCTGTTGCGCCCTTTCAGCGACCCCTCCCCCACAGTTGTGCCCAGCGTGAAATTCCATGGAAAATGGCTGGAGATCTTCGTCTTGGGAAACGTCAGTCAAAGGCTGGGCACAATCATCAACTCTGAAAAAAGTCTGGTTCGTTATTTTGGTATTTCTCTTCGACTGGCCGCCATGGTCGCGTGACCAGATATCGATTGATCTGCTGCTCGTCCCATCATTCTCTGTCACTGTGTGGCTTTTACTCTGCTGCTCTGCTTCTGGAAACATCGCCCGCTGTTTGCGTCCAACTGTTGCTGGGAGGAGCGCTGGGCCATGGCTGGCATGTGAAGATGCGTCATAGGTACAAGGTCCCGTACCTGACTGTACCATTACGAGCGCCCCACCTTTCGCGGCTCGCCAATATCTCCTTGATTGGCCATTCCCCTTTGGACCGCATTCGACCTCGGCCAACTTTTATGTCAGCTGCCACTCAGCCCGGCCCAGCAACAAACGAGGTTCTCCGCTGTGGCTCGTTTTGTAGCCGTCTGGGACCGACGGGGCGCCGACCAAGCTCCGTCTACAAACGGCGCTCGGTCATCACATGCGGCAGTCAAGCCACGAGGAAGCACATGTCTAGTCCTGGCCATCGAGGTTCACCCAAGCACCTGAAACCAAATTGGAACAGTCACCAGCTTCCTGACTGAACAAAGAATCATGATCATGATTCTGGGGTATCTCTATGTTTTCCGTTAACGCCACCATGAACAAAATTCTCAAAGTTCATCATCCTCATCGTCGTCAGAAAGGAAAATCGTCGACGTTCGCCGTGTCCCCGGCTGGTCCGTCATGATCTCTTCCTTATTGGTAGCAGGATGGTTGACTTCTCCCTCTTTGTTTACCTGTTCCAGTTGAGCAGCATCCTCCATCACGGCATCAACGTCTATACTAACCAATGGCGATGATTGTTCCTGTGCTTCAGTTTCCTTCAGCTCGGCCAGCTCCTCTTCCAAAAGCTTCGCCTCCCTCGACCGATAGAATGTGTCTAAACAGTTGCGCCTTTGCTCCTGTGTCCAACTCTCGACCACCAGCGCAAAGTCAGTCGCATTCGCAAACCCGAACTCCTTTGCCATCGAACAAAACTGCCGTCTCATTACAGCTGCCGGCGGGTTGAACTTGTAGTGGACTCTCCACGCGCTGTTGGTATTGGGAACACTATTGGCCTGGCTATCTGCAAATACTGCGCCGTTGTCTCCAAAGTCCTGGCTGTCTTTGTTGTTGGCAGCAAGCTCTGCTCTTCGCGATAGTTGAGCCTCCACGCGACTGGTGCCAATCACCTCCGAGTTCTCATGGGTATACTCTACTCCGGCAGAAGCCAAAATGGCGGCGACGGCATCGCTCTGCGGCTTCTGTGTCTTGCGGTTATTGGGGATGTTCTCTTTGCTCTCAGTCGTGATCAGCTTTGCCAACTGGCCCATACCAGTGTCGTCGTTATCGTCCTCCTGCTTGGTGAGGTTGATCTCATCATTTTCGTCCTGTGCCATCTTTTCCAGGTCAATATCACTGAGCAGGACACCTGCCTTGGCCTCGGCAACGTTGGTCTTGTTGACAATCTCTCGCAGGACAACCTGGTCAGGGTGATAGCTAAAGAGATTATTGAGCCCAAATATTTCACCATTTCGACTGCTGTCCTTCTGGACACCTTTGAAATACCGCCTCTCATTAGATGCGTTGTATCCAATGTTGGCTTGCTGTTGCTTGTAGATCTGGCGTGCGTAGACGATTTCCTCGATGGTTCCGGCTGATATGAGGCGAAACACGTCCACATCGCGGATCTGGCCAATTCTGTAAGCTCGGTCTTGGGCCTGGAGATCATAGGCAGGATTCCAGTGTGGATCGAAAATGACCACCTTGTTGGCAGATGTGATGTTCAGGCCAACGCCCCCGGCTTTGGTCGAGATCAGAAAAACAAACTGAGCTGGGTCTGTGTTGAACTCGTCAACCACCTTTTGACGATCATCGTAGCTTAGTGAGCCATCCAAGAAGCTCACGTTGTAGCTTGTGTTGTGAAATAGGTGCTGAAGAATTCGCAGCAGCTTCACGCTGTGGGAAAAGACGAGGACTCTGTCGCCATTGTTATGCCAGAACTGAAGAAGCTTCCTCAAGACCTTCCACTTTCCACAAAATTCTGGGTTAGCAAGGCTGAGCATCGAGTCTCGGTCCCGCCAAAGCTTTTCCCATCCATCGGGAATGCACGTGCGAAGAGCACTGAGCTCCGGACTTTGCTTGTCGTTGGGATCCGCTGAAGCTGGTATAAGTAGCGTGAGGTGGTTGGCCATCTTTTGGAGTGTCATTAAGCATGGAAATGTGAGGCTCTTCCACGGCCTGCCATCTTTAAGAGTCTTGTAGCAACACCAACCTTGTTTCCGTCCAGACGCACATGGGCACGGCTCCGACGCATACTTGATGGACTGGGTCTCATCACCGTCAATGAAGTTTTGATAGGCCTCGCTTTGGATATCGGTCAGGGGGCAAAACACCACCTTATCTGTCTTTTTCGGGAGCTGATGAGCAATAAGTGTCTTCATGCGGCGGAGAAAGTACTCGGGCAGTAGGTTTTGCACCAGCTTTTTTGCTGTTGTCCTGGCGATGCTGAGCTGCTTGAGAGTCGCCTCATGAGACTGCCCGATGGTCAACGGCTTGGTGATGGTGTTGGTCCATTCAGCCAATGTTCCAAAATGACCCGGGTTAGTCCAGTTCAACAGCGTCCACAGCTCCTCGTACTTGTTTTGGATGGCCGTTCCCGTCAGGCCTATCCGGCACATGGCGTTGACGCGATCCATGGCTCTTGTCGTTTCGGACCGTCTATCTTTCAACTGATGGCACTCGTCGGCAACAACGCAATCCCAATCAACAGCGTTGACAGAGTCGCAGTTATTCTTGTATGTCGCATAGGTTGTGATCATAATCTCGAGCTGCCCCGCCTTAGCCGCACCCAATACGTCTTCTTTTCCGATGCCATGAAACAGATCAATATGCCACCAGCCCCAGCGGCTCAACTCGTTCTTCCAGTTCTGGATCAGCGAACCGGGACAAACGATCAGGACTCTCGGGTACCAACAATCACCTTCTCTTCGCATCTTTCTCATCCGCTTGGCATCACGCTCGTCTCCCGTTTTCCCAAAAACTGCCGTGAGAAATGCGGCCACTTGTACAGTCTTTCCCAGACCCATGTCATCGCCCAAAATGCAGCCCTTCTGATAAACAAATCGTTGGTGAAGAAATCCGACGCCTTCAATTTGGTAATCGCGCAGGTATTGGGCAATCGAGGCTGGTATGATTCCGGCTGAATACTCCAGCGCGATCTGCTTGTAGGGACGGCATGGTTTGATGCCGCTCCTTTCGTCGAACTGGGGCTTTTCGGCATGCTGAAAATGGCGCTCGTCGTCTGAGAAATACAGCCCAGAGTAATCTGGTGGAATCTTGAGGCCCCCGGCTCTCAACTGTTCCCGGTCCTTGTCGAAGTGCCTCCTCCGCTGCTTCAAATATTCGGGAACCTCTGCCTCTGCATACTCCTGCTGTGTTCCCGACTCTTTAGTTTTGACTGTTGTCCTCCTCTTAGTGCTAATGCTTGATCTGAAACCCCTATCTCGCCCCCACCCTCTTCCCCTGCTTCCAGTGGTTGTGGCCGTGGCACGACGTTTGGTGGCCCGAGGCCGGTTGAGCATTATCCCGTCGTCGGAATCATCGGTCCAAGTTATCTTTTCCTCTAGCTCGAGTTTGACTGGTGGCTTGCGCTTCCCAAAAGAGTTTGAGGCGGCGGGCGGGTCTTTCTCTACTGAAGGAGCCGTGCGGCCGTCATCCATTTTTGCGGTGGTTTGGCATGTTGCCGCTGCTTTCTGATTGTCTGGGGAAGCTGCCGGAATCAGGTGTTGTAGTAAGAGAGCCTGACGCGGTGAGGAAGGCAGCACAGACAAAATGCGCGACAATGGAACGTGAGCACGTGACCACTGCTTCACTGATCGAAGGGCCAGCAAACAACAGGCAGGCGCAAGTACAGTCGGTCTTCCTGTTCAGAGTTTGAACACACTTTAGTGGGCTATTTATTTCACTTCGGACATTTCTTGACATCCTCTCCTTAAATTTCATCACGCCCCTGAGTTCAACAGGTACAACCCCAACCCTAGAAATGTCTCCACCGCAGTCTTGGCACTCTTTGACAGCGGCCTTGTTCCGCTCCAGGACCCACCACCCCAGATTTACCAGGGGCAATGGATGGGACGGAATCTTGGTTTGACCAACCACTGAGAGAACAGAGGCAACCTCCTGTTCACAACCGAGGCTCGTGCTCTGCCTGCTTTCATACTGCATTTCCATAATCCAAAATGTGATCTCGCATTATCTTTTGGGTTCACCCCAAACTTGCGATAAAGCATCTTGTTGGTCTCATCCCTGGCCATCGTCTAAGTGAAGTGTCAAGATGGAGCCATCCAGTTCCAACACTGGTTTTATCCAGCAGCAGCCTGTGATCAAGAACCAGTTCTACGACGATGTCAGCTACCGGAGAGTAGCCCAACGTATGTGTTCAAATACAAACCTCTATGGAATCGTCGCTAACAAAACACCAGTCTTCCTTCCCTCGGCCATCCTCGACAAGATCACTCCTGATGTTACTCAGCTCGGCCGTGAAGTCTTGTCTCAGGAAGTCTTTGACTGGGTGACTGACGCCGAGCATAACCAACCATATTTGCGTGGAAACGGTCGAGATTCGTTTGGCAGACCCAAGAGTGAGTTGGTTGTTGGTGAGGGATGGCGAAAGCTTCAGGATTATGGTTTTGAAAAGGGGTAAATACCTTTCACATTTATGTGCTAGCTACTCTACTGACCATCTTGCAGAGTCGTCGCTTTGAACTACGACACCGACCATGGCCCGTACACCCGCCTTGTCCAGTTTCTACGATGCCACCTCTGGGAAGCATCCTGCGCCAACACCCTCTGCCCAGCGGCAATGCAAGATGGCGCCGCTCGTCTCCTACAACGCCATCTATTCTCTTCTGCTTCGGAAAAACTCACTCCCGTTGAGCGTAAGGTCTTCCAAAACGCCTACGACCACCTAACCTCCCGTGACCCAACCAAGACCTGGACCAGCGGTCAGTGGATGACCGAAAGAACAGGAGGCAGCGATGTTTCACAAACCGAAACTGTCGCCAACTTTGATCCTTTTCCTTCTGCCGCTGTTCCTCTAGCTTCACAATCTGAATCGATCCCCCTTGGCCCATGGTCCATCTCCGGATTCAAGTGGTTTTCGTCAGCTACTGACTCTAATATGACTATCCTCCTCGCCAAAACCCATCCCTCAAAGGGTGTATCCGCGTTCTTTGCCCCTATGCGTCGCCATAACCCTTCCCTTGTCTCCCACACCGGCGAAACTGGGAACGGCACCGAGCTCAACGGTATCACCATTCAACGCCTCAAGCACAAATTCGGCACGCAGTCGCTCCCCACCGCGGAACTTGAGCTCAAGGGCATGAGAGGTTGGCTAATTGGCGAGGAAGGCAAAGGAATTCAGGAAATCAGCACCATCCTCAACATCACCCGCGTGCATACCACTGTGTCTTCCATGGGTTATCTGGGACGTTCACTAGCCATCGCCAGATCCTTTGCCCTTGTCCGCCCAGTTGGAATGGGCAAAGGTAAGCGGACTACCTTGTCTTCTCACCCTTTGCACCTGCGAACATTGGCAAATATGGCGATTGACTACCATGGTATGATGCTGTTGACTTTTTACACCATTTACGTCCTTGGTCTCGATGAGCGCCCTCTCCCTTCCAATTCAGCGGTGACCAAGGTTCCGACTCCACCTAAAGAGTTGGTCCAGCCTTTGTTGAGGGTGTTGTCCAGTCTGCACAAGTCCTACGTATGCGAAACCACTGTTCCGTTGGTGTATGGTTGCATGGAAGCCTTGGGAGGAGTAGGGTATATGCAGAATATTGAGTCTGAGCATCTCAATATTTCTAGACTGTTCCGGGATTGTTGTGTTGGTGCGATTTGGGAGGGTACTACCGATGTCTTGGCTAGCGATACGCTTCGTGCTCTTAAGCACCCCTTGAGCGGGAAGCAGTCTGTCCAAGCCCTGGACTGGTTAATTCTGTCATCCAAGAATGTGGCCTTGGCGAAGGGATGGCAAGAGTTGAAGAACAAGCTTGAAACGGGCAAACAAGAGGAACTCCTGCCCGAGGCTCGGGGGTTGGTGTTCGGGATCGCAGAGATAATCATCTCCGTTTTGTACCTGGTTGATGCCAACTCGAATCCGGGAGCTGAGATCGAAGCGATGTGTGCTAGATTCATGGAGAAGAAAGGCTTCGATGTTGGCGGAGCTATGGGCAAGGGAATGAAGGAGGGGGGATTGAAGCTTGACCAGGCAATTGTGTACGGCGCTGGAAAGGAAATTGCTCAAGGGCCAAAGCTCTAAATGTTGGTTACTATCAGCGGACGAGAACTTGCCTCGAGTAGCGCGGATCACATCGGGACTGGTATGGAAAAATAAAAATACATAAAAGGATTGGTAACGAAACCTGGGATCGAACCCAATACCTCTAGACCTATTATCAGGTTATATGCGTTTCAGCTAACTGGGTCATCTAGGTATATAGGCCAGAGCCACACACCACTTGGCCAAAGTCAGGCAGTTGTGCTGGTTTCGATGCTTGCTCCTTTCTTAACCCTGAATATGAACCATGGCCAGACCACTTGCCTGCGTCATTGTAAGGTACTAGCTTGCTGTCCTCGTTCCGGCTGTCTACGTTATCTTCAGTGATTCCTAATAGGCTACCGCGACTTGACGACGTCGGTATATGCTGCAATGTTGGAGGATAGAAAGGGAACCCAGGGTTTAATTAGGAGAGGAGATTTGGATATCAAGTAAAGACACGCGCGATACAGATGTAAATGCATCCACAAATACTTTCATTTCCCGTTCCTCCAGACTTTACTTGCTTTCAGCCGGAGAGGGGAAAATTCATCCAACCATGCTGCTGACCTGGTGATGATCATGTTCAAAGCATACTTTCGGGACCAGCTACAGGAGCTACGCAATGCTATGGACAGTGCGTTGGCTATTTTTGTTGCTTTTTCCCAAAGGGAAAAAACGGGAAGGTCGACTTCGTTGCTGCTGTGTCTGAACACCGATCTTGATATGTCCTCGTCTTTCTCCTAGTCCAAGCAGTCACCGTGCTGGCGGGGACTCAGCCCGCTGATCAAAGAGTGCCAGAAGATGAGCTTGTGACCAAAAGATCTCGATCTAGTAACACAGAAGTTGGGACGGCACCCTTAGTCTTCCATTGACAGGGAAGTCTTGCCATCGCAGCTGACTTCGCTCTGAGAGCTACAGTGAAAGGGTTATATCTTCTCCCAACCTTTTAGACCCCTTTTCATCCGAGCTATCATGATATAAACCAACGAGAGCGCTCGGCAACCAAGCATCATGGAAAAGGGACCGGAAGCCAGCTGACCCAGTTGATCTGAACGGGGACATCGACGATATCCCAACCTATGTCCACCCCGGCAAGAAGGAGAGATATGTAAGCCCCGTCCTGGCTCCCTCAGGCCAGCAAGCGCCAGCAAGCGTCAGCTTTGGGATAAAGCGGCCTAATGTAAACAGAAAGCTGGATGAAACCCAGTTGGAGAGAGTCGAGTCGCGCCTTCGCAAGCAAGCGAGGAGGCCACATATTCACCATCCGCCTCTTCGAGCAGAGGCAGAACAGTTTGAAGGAGGAGAAGGGGGTCTTCTGGCATGAAGGCGGAGAGGGTTTTTGGCACGATTTATTGCAAGACCTTGATGGTAAGGCGAGGAGGCGACGGGCTGGGGCAGGCGGCTGATTATGTGGGCGTTTTCTGGTACCTACCCTTGGCATGACTTTCGGCTGCGAATGATTGGAATGGGATTAGACATGGGTGCGACTGTCGTGGTTCTTTCGCGAGTCGGGGCATCAACCAAGATCTCGCTAATAGCGCTCTCGATAGTCAGTCTCAAGCTGAGGCAGGTGGCTGGATTACGTGGGCGTTGTTAGCATGGCTTTCGGCCGCGGACGGGCTTCGCCTGCAGACGAATTTGAGCCCAGAAACTTACACCCTTTTCCTTCTAATGTTCACATTCACAAATGTTTCTCTTCTTTTCTGTAGTTTGTGATCTACTTGATCCTACATCTGAGATCTTTCAAATAGGAGATCTCTCCCTCCGAAACAGCTGTTTTTCACGCCCTTCGTTCCTTTCCCGTTGCTGCTGAGTGGGTTGCGTCGTGGCAAGATCTCTCCAGGGTCATGCCTAACGCATATCGAGAAGGTCTCCCCAGCATTGAGGGCAACGCTGTCCAGAAACTCTATAAGCAGGTCCCGACCAACAAGTATCCACGTGTGACTTATTACTATAAGCTCCGGTTCCTAACACAGCATCTCACAGTTCCTCCCGAGTGTGGCATCGCCATTGCCGCACATGTATTTGGAAGGACCAACTGATGCTTTCCAACATCGAGAAAAATGGTTTGTTGCTTGTTTATCATGATCTCTCTATACTTCAGACCCGGAGACATTTTCCTCCCCATCCTGAGCACCACCTCACTGCCACCACCACCGCTTCCATCACTATTTCCTGTCTTCATCAGGAACCGGGCACCCAATCCTATTCTGACAGAAGAACCCAGCCGTGCTCCCACCACAGCACGTCACAAAGGCCGAGGCGTGAACATAGTTCATCTCGACGCAAAGCTAAAGGCCTCGTGCGTTAGGGTATGCAAGACTTGCCATCAAAGGAGGGAGAAGGACATACGACGCGCTCATCCAAAGTTCCACCGATGGCATCACAGCACTGGGAAGATTGCGAAAGCTGATCGTCACCAGAGCAGGCACAGCTATAGCTGCAGAATTCGGAGAGATTTTCTGAAGCAATCCCGTTGGAGGAAGGAGCGGCGAAAGTGCTGGAGGCGCCCAGGGCTAGGGCCAAAAGAAGGGTGGTGAAAGTGCGCATTTTAAGTGGGTGTCTTTGGCTTGAGCGAGATGTGTCGTGAGTTGGATGGTATTTTCTATGTGAAAATATCAAGCTGCTTGCCCCTATACATATATGAAGTTTCCCTACTGTTGGCGATGAAAACAATGCCCCTGAGTCTCGGTATTCAAGAGCTCGGATCGAAGAAGTCACTTTTATGGGGCACTGCTACCTAGCGAGTAGCAGTGCTCATAAAAGGTCCCATGTAAACGCAGAAAGGGGGAGCAATATTGCTCTGTGCGTGGTCCTTGTGTATGGAGTTGATGACGCGGCCAATGGGGCGGAGTAAACATTCCGGGCTCACAACTTGACGATGTATACAAATGTTAAACCCAACAAGCTATAAATCATTTGAAATCCTACAGTGCAACAAAAACACAGTTTTCTCTTGATGATATTTTCTAGGGGTAGTAATCCTGTATTGTTGTGCTGATGCTCGATGTTGTGTTGAGCCCCTGAGAGGCACTTAAGCCAACTCTGCGATAGGAACATCCTTCCTACCATTCTTCGGAACTCCGTTATCAGCACTTACACTGTCAAAAGCGACACCATAGTTAACTATAGCTTCCCCTTCGGAATACCCGTGTTCACAGAGCTCACCACCACCGCCGTTAGGCATTGGGCATCGCATTTTCTGTCAGCACGTATAGCCGTTCCCACAACAGGTCAAAAACGTGGAAGCGCCAGTGAGATCTATTTTGACGCAGGACTACCTCGATGGCAGTAGGGTATACATTTCAGAGGTGAGCACGAATAAAGTGGTAGGATTATAAGCACCCTATAGGGGAAAAGAAATCTGAGAGAGGTACATACCTCAACGGACGCACAGCACTGAGTATAAAGATCGTGCTCAACACATTCGCAGTCGTATTGCCATCTGCGATCAATCTTGTCGATTATCCCCCAGAGGAAATCAGGGGCAGCAAGGGCGGTGGTGGTGCTGACCAGACCGCCCAGGGACAAAAGGAGGGTACCGGAAGTGCGCATGTTGGGTTCTTTCTAATTTGATCCGAGTATCTGTTGTAGCGATATCCGTGAACGACGCTTTAGTTGGCAAGGGAGAGTATAGATGGATGACGGGGGATGCCCATGTTTACCTAGATTACCTATGTAGCAACCAGATCAGCTATTGCAGACGATCATAAAGTCCACATCCTCCTTGTACGACCAACAGTAAGGACCTGAACTGAGTAGAGAGCCCAAGGTATACTGCTGCCTACTGAACTTGGTGCATCGTATTGGTTAGAGAGGTTATTGTGAGGAACAAAATATGGAAAGTACAGCAATATTGCCAACTACGTACTTTTTGTGCAGCAGGGCAGTGTAAGTAGATCCCAACCTGTCAATCAGCCAACATTAAACCCCTATACACTGGCAACGTCCTCTTTATTTACTTCAGAAACGACAAAAAGCGAATTAATCCACTTTAACAAAGGCCACACACAATGGATGGAAGCACTGCAGCTAGCACAACAAACCGGCCAGGGCGAAGGACAAGGCAGTACAGGGGTTAAACCAAAGCCTCATGCCAGACTCCTAGGTATATGGCTTGACTGGAGACTCAACTGGAGAGCTCATGAAACCAAAGTATTGGAAAAACTGAAGACCCAGGACTTCGCCTTATCCAGGATTGCTGCTAAAACCTGGGGCCCAGGCCTGATCAGAGCCAGGGAGGTCTACACCAAGTGTATTCGAAGCGCTATCGCATACGGAGCTAGCAATTACCACCAGCCCACCACAACTGGAGGCCAGCCAAAGGGTCCAGCGAGGAGATTGGCAAAAGCCCAGCCAAAGAACCTTAGGATGATAGCAGGAGCATATAAAGCCACACCAATTAAAAACCTCGAAACCGAGACCTGGGTGCCACCACTGGACCTATACCTCAACAAAAGACCGGCAGAGTTCGAAAACCGGCTACAGAACCGGTGCTTATACACTGAGCGAGGCGTAGATGCACCAAAACGGCCATCAGGATCGCTGATACAGGAGGCCTGCAATAGAATATACAAACGGTTTCAGAGACGCAGGCCAGGCCGAAAACCACTACAGCCACAAGAACCTACGGCTATCGAAAGAGCTGCCGTAACTATCGGCCAGTGGGACAGCCAAAACCAAATGCAAGAAGGGGGGCCGGGCAGGCCGTTGTCTTCGAGGATGCCCTTGGCAAAGAGAACAAGGAAAGCAAGGGGAGTAAGGGAAGTAAAAGAAGCAGAGGAAGCGATGGAAGCACTATATCGAGCGTGGGAAAGCCGATGGAAAAAGCAAACCGAGGGCCGGACACCAAGGATGGCAAACGAAGAACCACCGGACCTACCGTTCACCGATCAGGTGCTGAAGAAACACAGCAACCTTACTAAGGCCCAATACTCCCTATTAGTGCAGGCCCGTACCGGAGTAATAGGTCTACGGGGCTTCCTGTTCAAACAAAAAGTCCCAGGGGTACCCACCCTATTGCAGCTGCGGAGAAGGACGGGAGATGGTCGAACACCTGGTTATAGGGTGCCCAACACCACCGAGACCTAGAACCTGGCCAAGAAATATCATCCGCACCCACCGGAATCTTAGCCCTATACTTCAAGGTAGATCTCGGAACCAACGGCTACTGAGAAAGGTCTTAGGCTGGCATATAGATTCAGGTCATTTATTGGAGTACGGTTTAGCGAGAAAACTAGAATTGGAAAAGCTTGAAGAGGGAGTAGACGAGGAGGAAGAGGGAGAGGAGAAATAGGAGGAACAGGAGGAATAGGAAGAAGGGGCGGCTGAAACCAAAGTCGAAGACGATTAGTCTTCAAGGCCTTACACAAGGTCTTTCTCTTATCTTGCAAAACTCTGGAAGCTTTTAAAACTGTATCTTTTCTTATATTTTCCGATATAGGTTTTTCACCCGGCCTACACGGCATGGTTTTCCTATGTAAATAGCAACAGAAGGTCCGGCGCACTCCTTAAAAAGAAAGGGTAGAACGGTGTAGGAATAATAATAATAACAATATTTACTTCAGAAATAGCCACTTCAGACAAGCAACTAGATATGATACTTGAGATGCCTATTCGTACCTTCATGTTCAGGCCAGTACCTAGGCATGTACTTAAACCCATGTCCCCTATAGGACTGTCCACTCCACTCCCAAACCCCATCATCTCTCACCACCCCACCGCTCTCGTTCTATCACAACCCTCATCACCATTCCCACCACTCTCCAACCTCTTATCAAATAATCAGGCATCCACCCCCAACCGCACAGCTATACCCTGGAACATCTCCGCAACAGTCCACAAACGACATCGCGACGGCAGTGCCCATATCAACGCACCACTAATCAACATATCACCTGTCAGCAAACTCCCAGAGATAGATAGTGCAGCACACAGCAGGCAGAGATGTCCGGTGAACAGGTCAAGGTAGGTACATGCACCAGTCTGAGTATTAGAATTCCCACCGGTAGCACAGCAGCACTGCGCGGACTGATCGCTGGAGCAGGCGCACTGTACTGGCAGCTGTCACTAATGCTGTCTTTGACCAGGGTCGAGACGGAGGGAGGAGGAGCGGCGAGGGTGGTGGTGGTGGCCAGTGCCATGAGGAGGAGAATGGTGGTGAAGGTGCGCATGATAGCTTGAATGGGTTGCAGTGTTTTTGTGACAGTGAAGGCCTTTGGGATGTTTGCAGATACTGGCAAGAGTCTATCCTACATGTCAGTCAATCTACTACTTATATAACCAGCTATTCAACTTTTGATGACGACGACAGCCCGGATACTCCGGTCGAACAACGGGAGAGAGACCGGAGGGGGGTGAGTTAAACTGCTACCTGTGAAGCTTGGCGCATTGCGGTGATCCCAGTAGGTATGGTGCTGCAAGAAGAGAAAAGAAAAGGGGGAATATCCCCAACTATATAAAGGTAGTTTTCATGTATTAAGGCAGGTAGCGTCGGTACATATCGACTTCTGGCTGGTAGCCTCTCAATACTGGGTTCAAGATCTGCTAACTGACAATATGCTCCTTCGCTCGTTCTTTGCTCTACGTATGCTAATTATAAGAACAGAGGCTGAGTTCAAGGGCTAATTGAAGCATCTCACCTAAGATAAGACTGTAGTTGCATCATGTCTATCCGATAGCCTTTCATGGACATAACAAAGAGTATGCTTTCCCGATCATTTCCTTCTCACAACCCAGGCCCCGTTACTATTCATTTCTCACTGCCGCTCCTCACCTCCAATTCAGACAAGCTACCTAATTACCTAGCAGTGAGCATAAGTGTAGCAGCTATACCCCGGGCGGGATCCACAACACTCCTTGAACGGCGTGGCAATGGTGGTATTCATGTCAACGCACCACTGATCAATCAATTCATCAGTAGCCCTTCAAAGTTGGTGCAGAAATTAGGAGAAAAAGCAGGTTACATACACCATTCTGATCATCAAAGTTCCCACCGGCAGAACCGCAGCACTGTAAAGAAAGTGGATCGTTGCTGCAGGCACAGCTGCACCAACATTCGGGCAGCTCGTCACCAATGGCATCTTTCACCACTATGGTTGGCATGGAGGGAGGAGGAGCGGCGAGGGTGGTGATGGCGGCCAGGCCGAGGGCGACGAGGAGGGCGGCGAAGGTGCGCGTTTTGCAAAGAGTGAGGGGGGTCATACGGTTGCTGGAAAGACAGATCAGATGTGTCTGTAGATATAATTCTGGGGAGACAAACCTGCCTACTTATATAGGCAACAAGCTGGTCAAACATCGCCTGATGACGACGACAATCCCCAATAGTTTCATCTTTTCCCTACTGCCGAGAGGCCCGATACAGACATATCATTGCTGCGTGTGGAGATGGCGCATAGAAATAGTTACAGTAGGATGCTGTGGCGGATTCCAAAAAAGGGGCAACGGCAATTGCCAACTGCATAGCTACTTCCTGGCAAAGCCCAAACTGGTAGACCCGGTTGGACGCTTTGTTGTCCATATAATCCGCAGTTGGCATTATCTTTCAGTTTGCACCGCTTCTTGGAAGACAAGGATACATAGCATCAGTTACATCATATATATCGAGCAACACTGACATACATCATTTAGACCAGGTAGTCATGAACAACTCCATTCATGCACAACGCACTTTTGGTCCCTATCCTTTATCCCCATTAACCATATACATGCCGTTCTCCTAAATGCCCGAGTCAGTAGCAAGCCTTACTGAGCCCACCTCGTCACCAAAAAGTTGGCCCACTTCCCAATGTCCTCCAGCGCCTCCAACACGAGCCCGATGTCCTCCACCCTTCTCGTCCTGCCGCCCCTCCCCATCATGTTCGACTCGTCCAGCACATTCTGCGCCTCGACATGAACATGCCCGTTCTCCCTGATCTCGAGGAGGATGTTCGCCGTCTTGTTCCCGTTGAAGGGAAACACAACCTGAAGACGCGGGACGGGAAGGATGGTGAGGGTAACATCAATGTTCAGGTCCGGCGCCTTCTCTGCTTCTTCTGTTGCTTGTTCGGCTGCGGCATCCTCTTGTTTTGTAGCAACAGATCGATTTCCATTAGGTCCTGACTGCATGAAACCGGAGAACTCGTCCATGTTTGTCTTTGTACGTGTCGTCATTGCGGCAGTATCACTGCCAGCTGCTGGCGAGTCTTTTGTGGCATTGAAGGTGATATTTGAGCTAGCGTCATCTTTGAAGCTGTTCTCCATCAGAATGGACAAGAAGACGTATTGTCGGAGATGAGGCAACATCATCACCAGGTGTTGAGGATGAGAAAATGTGAGTTCTGTAAGAGTCTTGCCATAGACTGGCTCGTAGATGTAGAGAGTATTCATGTAGTTCATGACCTGCACTTCCTCGCTTTCATTGGGGTGGGGAAAGTTGGGGATTCTCTTGTGGCATACCGTAGTCCTCGCCTCGGCGTTGGCTTGGTCATTACTCTTAAGGTTGCCAGTGTTTGACGCCTGGGGCACTATTAGATTATCAAAGGTAGTCAGCTTTTCTGGGGAGCTATCCACCACCCCAACGCCAAGCTGCCGTATTTTGTCCCAAAGATCGGCGGATATGTGAATGGGAGGGTCGAAGATAGCTTGAAACACGGCTTCAGGAAGGCGCGGAGCGTGTAGCAACACTCCCGAATCCGACTTTTCGTCCTCGGGGGTGGAAAGATAGGTGGGGGGCGGGTCGAGCCAATCGACGACGGGGCCCAACTCCTCTGGCAGCGGCATCCTCTCAACGTCTACACTGATCCATTTGTCTGAGACGCGGACCGGGCTGACGGGGTTGTCTGGGTCCATAGTGGTGCATCCGATGAGGAGGCTCCAGGTTTTGGTGTTTTCGATCATCTCGGCGGTCTGCTCCGGAGTTTCGCTCTTGAAGTTTCTGCCCTGCTTCCAGTAGTCTAGACTAAGACCTGTCCTGCGGCGGGAGTTCATCGTTGGCCTGCCACTCCTAGTGCAGAGCGCGAGACACTCAATCTCAAAATCTCGTTTCCCCGCAAATGATGGTTCTTCTCTCAGTTTTGAGATTTCCCAGTGATGCAGGCGAAGCAGACTTTCGTAGACGCCAGCGACAGCCTCGTACAAATTAAGTCCAGGGTTTTGGCTAAGCTTGTCTAGCATGGCAAGTCTTTCAAAGTTGTCGGCGAAACCGGCGAGCGATTTGGTTAGGGGGAGCTGGCCATCTTCCAACTGCAAATCTTTGAGAAGAATATCGCCCGCGGCTGCTGCATGCTTGCTGACAATCTCGGCCGAGTCAGGGAAGTTGAGGCTGAGAGACTGGACGATGTCCTTTTGAAAGTCGATGGAGAGCTCGAGGGCTGCTCCAGCTATAATCAGGCTCTTTTTCGTTTCATTTCCGACAGGCGCGTCCCAGAAGACTTCAAGCCCGAGTCTCTTGGCCAGTCGCTCCAGGCCGGCCTCGCTGACAAGTCCTTTCCTTTGCTGTACTACAGGTCAGAAAACCGAAGTTTTGGGAACCAGCAGGTAAAACAAAACATACGCTGAGGATGTTGATCATAGCATCCAATCTTTTTGCCCGTTCATCCTCTGAAGTTCTGCCCAAGAAGCCTGAAAGGCCCGAGTCCAAGGAGCCCATATTGAGTGCGCTGAGAGCAGCGGCGGCCGATGGGCTGTCAAAATTTACGGCTGGTACTGACGGATGACCGCCGAGAGTAGTCGCAGGGGATTTTTTAATTTGCTGTGGTGAAGATCGTGGGCCGTGGGGCGAGAAGGCACTGGCAGCGTGTGCGGCGGAGAATGGGGTTGAGACTGGAGGAGTCGCAACAGCTCCGTGTTGTGATTGAGAGGGAGTTTTCCCTTGCTGCGACAGGGCATGCTTCATTGGAGTTGGGGTCGTCATTTTGACTCAAACCATAAAGGTATGTGGAAGAAGGGCTTCTATGTTTGGCTTTCACCTCCTCGTTTCTTATACTCTTGAGAGAAACGTGCGAGGTTGAGAGAAGAAGGGTAACGTATTAATTGGACATGTACTGTGGGGCTCTAATTGATTTAGTTACGGCTTATATCGCGGCCACTGAAGTGTAACATTGGAAAGAGACTGATTAGGCCGGCATCAGTTATGAAGATGATATTGCTTGTTGAGAAGATCAACGAGTGAAGCAGCGCAGAGTGAGAGCAAGTGACAAGACCTGAAGCTTGGACCTCGCCCCACTATCGCATTCGAACGGCAAATAACCCTAACCCTTACCACCGAGCTGTATCTTTGAGGTCGACGTCGACGTTCAGGTTTCAGCCGTCTCTGAGTGCTGAAAAATATGAATCGTCTCGCGACTTGAGAGGAAGTAGAGCTACATCATAGGAGACAGAAATCGGTATATGCTGCTGTGTGTGGTTCACCACTGACATATACGTATTTGAGGCGCGGCCGCGTCAAGGCGTCCAATGAACCCCTGCAGCCCCGAGAAATGCAAACCGACATGCAAGAAACTTGTCTTTCACAATGGGAGACGGCGTCATTTTCAATTTCACTCTCAACTACGCCGGAAGAAAAAGAAACACTGGTTTCGCAACTGCTCAAAGTCCCTGTTGCCACAGCTGATCGCCCAGGAGCACCCCTGCCACCTACCCACGCTAATCTAATCGCTGCAGCGGGCAGCCCCCAGCAGTTTAGTGGATCAAATTGGAAGTTGACACCCAACCGCCGCAACGCTCAACACCACCATGGACTTTCCAGCTCCACCATCCTTCCAACAGCCATCGAGCACCCCTCTGGACCCACGACACCAGCCGCAGTACTCCCAGCATCACCACCAGCAACAGCAGCAACAGCTGCAGCTCCAACTTCAGTACCAACAACACCTACAGTTCTACGAGCAGCAGCAGCAACAGCAGTACCACCCCTCTCAGCTACAACACCAACAGCTCCTGGCCATGAACGGCATGAACGGCGCCAACATGCAGGGAGCCATGGTTGGCGTCCCCGTACCAGCCGGCCAGCCATCCGAGTTGAACTACATCTACCAAATGGTCGAAAACCTAAGCGCGCAGCTCGCCGCAAACCAGCGCACCCTCGAAGAAGTCATATCCTGCGTCGGCCGTATCCGCGCTCGGGCGAGGTCACAGTCTCTGGGGAACGAGGAACTGATCAGTTTAGCGGCGGATGAAGTCAAGGGTACACTTCCCCTCGGACCCAGCATATCTACCTCTCGCTAACATTTTGTCCTCGTGTCTTAAGCTCAAGAAGCAGACCTAGACACCTACATCTCGGTCCTCTCCGAAGCCTTCGACAAAGCCCGCTACTCCCGTGACCAAAACGCCGTCCTCCTCGCCCAATTCGCAGGAACCATGTCCAACATGCTTCGCCAGTTCCACGAATACAAAGCCAGGCACGTCGCCGACGTCTCGGCCTGGCACAAGTCCTACCGCGCCCAACTGGCCGAAGCTCGCGCTGAAAACTCGAAACTGCGCGATCAAATCTGGGAGATGCAAGCGCACGCCGGTGCCGCCAATGAGAAGCTGAGAAACTTCCGCAAGAAGTACGACGAGAACGAGACGAGGTGGGAGAAAAGGGTGGAAACCAAGGCGATGAGGCAGGAGTTGCGGTTCTGGAAGAGGATGGCGATGCCACATCTAGCCGATGACGACCCGTGCTGGAGCGATGATGATGATCTGGTGGATGTGGCGGAGAAGAGGCGGTTGGAGGAGGTGCAGCGGATAACGGCCGAGACGCACGCGACAGCGGCGGCGCAGCTGGCGGCTGCACAGACGGAATTGGGGGAGATCGCCGGAAATGAAGAAGACGGAGGAGATCAAAGAGGGGACGAGATACCGCCTCCTGCGCCGGCACCGCCGTCTACAGTCTCAACGCCACATAATCTGATGCAGCAGCTTGTGGGAGGAGTGCCGATGCAGAGGGGCGATGATGAGAATAGCACTGGGCCCACGCCACCGCCGCGACCGTTGAGCGCGGCGAGTAGTACCGGGTCTTCGGGGCAGTAAGTGATGGAAGTGGATGTCGGAGATGGGGCAGGAAAGCGATGTTCAGGGTGGGCAGTAGAGCGATGTATAATCCCGTACGATTAATAAGCGTGCCTTTTGATACCACAGGCCAAAAGGGTCTGTTGAACTATACAATATATATATAAACCCGTCTTAATGCCTGCCTTTGTGTCGCATCTATACGCCCAGAACCCGAATGGCTCAGCCGAAAGGCCAGCTTCCTGAAGATCCTTGCATATTGCTACCCAGGATGCAAATATATATGTAGAAAAGTTATCCCGAGGTCTACACAACGCTTGAGACAGGCATGCATTGATATTTGATGCTGTGTCTGGCTTTGTGGCTTCTCACGAATCATCTTTCTGTGTCTCTGCAATGTACTGCCAGGAGACATGCTTACAAACACACTATAGTCGAAGAAAATGAAATAAGAAAAGAAAACGGTAATCAAGCCTGTCAAAGGGATATTCTGTCTGGCTTGTGGCCGAGTTGTTGGGCCGAAGGTGAGAAAGGGACAGGGGGGCTTGTTTACTTTACCCCTGAGTGGGGCTGGCGTTTTTGAGGCGATCGTTTGCTGACAGCTTTATTTTTCTTTATTCTTTTCTTTGGAACATTTTGTAACTACAATTTTCTTCTTCACGTACAAAGAATTGGGCGTGGTGATGTCTACTTATGAATCGGGAGGTTGATATGATGGTCTCTTTCTGTTGTGGTATACATGATCTAGTTGAATGATATGATATGGCTGTGAAAATCACCCTGTGTGGACTTGTAACCTGTGTTAAAGGATTTGACACTTTGAAAGATAGGGGCAGTTGAGGCTTACGCCGATTTACGCAGTTGGAGAGCGTTCGGTGGGTACATTTTACAACCTAATCAAGCACCTGAACGGCACATCAAGCTGGTCGGGGCATGCTCAAGCACGTTCAAAGATATCGAAATACAGATTTGCTGGTACTGATTTTTTATACCTAGGTATCCGAACAAAAAACCTAAACATGGTTGAGAATAAAAAACCGGAAAAAACACCCTCAAAACGTATCCATTACTCCTTCTTTTCCTCTTCCTTCTTCTCCTTCTCCTCGTCCTCCTTCTCTTCTACCACTGCTGCCACCTCCTCCTCCTTCTTCTCCTCTGTCACAGCCTCCTCCTCCCCCTTCTTCTTCTCCTCCTCCTCCACCTTCCCCTCTCCATTCTCCTCACCCTCTTCCTTGCCCAGGCCCTCGACAATCTCCCTCACAACCTTCACCGTCCCCTCCGGGCTCCCCGCCTGCGCCGCAAGCACCTTGCTACTCTTATCAACAACAAAAACCCCCCTTGTCGTCCCCTTGGGCGCCTTCTTCAGTCCGATCGCCCCAATCAGCGTCGCGCTGGGATCGCAGAGCAGCTCATACGGCAGCTTCTGCTTCTCCTTGAACGTCGTGTTGGCCTTGGGGGAGTCGGTCGACAGCCCATAAATATCAAACCCAGAGTCGGTCGCGAGGGTGGTGTACTCGTTGCGGAACATGCAGGCTTGGCGGGTGCCTTTTTTTTTTTTTTTAACGTTAATAACCAGCATTGATACTCATAGGAGTTATGTTCCTGGGAGAGCAGGGACTTACAGCCAGGAGTAGACGCCTTGGGGTAGGTAAACAAGACAACGCCCTTCTTGGACTTCTCCACCAGAGCAGCCAGAGTGGTAGAGTCCCCAGTCTGGAGGGAGACCTCCCCGCCAAAGCCCTCGAGGGTAATCACATCGCCGACGGAGGGCTTCTCCGAGGGAGCAGCGCCATTGGTAAAAGTGGCTGCCTCGGCGACTTTAGTGACGGTTTCCTTGACGGCCTCCTTGACTTTGGTCGCGGCGGTCTTCTTGGGCGCGGCGGCCTTCTTGGTAGTGGTCGCCTTCTTCGCGGGAGGCTCAGGAGGAGGAGGGGGAGCTTTGCGCTTGCGGAGTTCGACGGGCATTTTTGAGATGTTGTTAGAAGTGTGATGGGGACGAGATTGATAGAAAGTTGGGGTCGCGATGGTCACGCGACTGGGATGGAATACGAATTGAAGTGGTGAGAGTTTGTTGAAAAGAGAAGGATAGGGAAGAAGAAAAAAAGAAGGGGGAGCCAGAGAAGAAAAAGAAGACAGGACGTCGTCGGGGGGAGTTGCTGTTGCGCAAGCTTGCTGGCCAATCACGTCGCGCGGTGCAGCCCGGGTCAGGGGTGCGAGTGTCAAGGTCAAGGTGTGTGCGAATGCGCTGCGATATTCGATGGAGCAGCAGCCCAGCAGAAAATGGAGCTTGTCTTTGCGCGCGAAGCCTGCTCTGGTGCTCTGTGGACAATGCGCCACAGAATATGGGCAATCGGACGGCAGGAGCTGCAAAACTCGGGGATAAATTGCCCGTCCCCGCGTTGCATGTAGAGACAAAAGTGACAGAAGGAAAAGAAAAAGAGGGGGAATGGAGGGTTCCAGTATGTTGCAGACAGACCGAGACCGGGAAGGAAAAGAGCTATCTGTAGCAAGTTATGATGATGAGATACCTTTGACCACTATGGCACGCCCGTCTGAGGCGCGAGTACACTACCCATCTGCAACACACACAGACAGAAAAGGGAAAAGATCTCGATCGGCCGGGCCCTACAATCCAACTCACTTCTTGTGCAACGAGAGGAGAGGGGGGTGGCTGGCTGTTACGTCGAGGGGGAGCTTTGAAATCAGGCGCAATATTCGGCACCACCTTTCTTGTATAACTTCTCTCTAGTTTTCCTCTCTTCAAGTTGGTGCCATGATCAAATTCGATAGAGTAACAGCATTGACTGGAAAACCCTAAACAGTCATGTGATGGTATGGTGCAATCTCGCTCCCCGTCGCAAAGGGTGACCGCGGAGTCGGTCGAGGGTCGAGGGTCGAGGGTTGAGGGTCAGTGGTGGTGGTCCGTGAGATGGATCGCTCAATCCGTTTCCCCAAGAACGTGGTTCTCGAGACAAGAATGGCCCAGGCCAACCCTGTCTATTGCGCCCAGTGGGGCCCGGTCCAGAGTCCAATGGCAGGCTCGGCATTCTTCTGCATTTTTGACCCGGGTAAACTGCGGCATTTGGTGCTAAGAGCTAGTAAGCAAGGCAACGCCAAGACCCCAGCATTGGGAAGCATCATCGTGTGTGTGTGTGTGTGCAGCAGGTGGCAGGCGGTTGTTGGCAGCAAGTCCCCATCTTGGATCTTTGAATATCTTCAAAGTGGTAAACCCACCACAGAACCAACCGCCACAATGGCCTCCAAAGCGGTAGCAAAGGCTGCGGCCGGCACTGTCCAGAAGATTAGCACCGTATGTTCAATTGCTTCTGTCTCATGGAATTGCCTCTATCACGATCCCATATTGATCAAATGTTCACCAGAAATACACCGTCCAATCCACCGGCCTCTGGGAGAGGCTCCGCGCCTCCCTCTCTCTCGACGCCAACCGCTCCAACGGCGTTCCCCTCAACCCCTACAACCGCTTCCCCGCCCCTGGACAAAACGACCCCCTCAAGTATGACGACCCTGTCACGCTCCCCGCCGGCGACCTCGCCGACAACCCCTACTGGAAGCGCGACGCCCGCCGCAACTACCCTCGCCTTTCCGTTGTCTCCCAAGCCGAGCAAGTTGCCCTCTTGACCGTCGGCTCCGCTGCCGCCCCCCGCGTCGAGCTCATCGGCGAGGAAGGCTCCAAAGCTTTGGTTGCCGCGCAGGAGCAGGGCAAGCAGGACGGTTTGGCCAACTATATCGAATCGGCTGGCGTCGAGGCTGCTAAGAGGGTGCTGGAAGCTACCGGGGGCCTGCCCCCTCTGCCGAGCGGGACGACGATGAGCAACGAGGAGGGGAAGTGGGATGTGCACAAGTACAAGTTGGAGGAGGAGCAGAGTTACGGGGAGGAGTAGGTTTTCTTCTTCTCTTTTTGTTTTGACGGGAAGAGTGATATGCTAACTGAAGTAACAGCTACCCTTGCAGAACCTTTGCGTAAGTTGACTGTGTAGGTAGGGGATGGGGGGAGAAAAGGTCACCGAGAGGCTGTACATAAGACCTGCAAAATAGAGGCGGTATAGACAGACAGGCATACTGGCTTTGAACGCTTGACTTTGTTGTTTCATTCAAGGTTGTGTGCGTGGATGCGTGTATACGTGGGTATTTATCTACAGTCCCCTTCCACCCCTCCCTAAACCGTGATCCCCTTACTCGCTGCCCCTGCCTCCTCCCCTCCAGATTTCTCCCCCACCATCCTCTCGATAATCTTCGCCTTCCCCTGCCCCCTCTTTATCCTGTCGTCAAAATCATTCACCGCCTCGTCCGTGTTTTCCATTGACAAGCTCTCCGTTTCTACCAACGCATACAATGTTGTGATATGCTTCTCGAGCCTGGGGTTCTTGGGTAGTGGTGGGAGCTCTTTCTTTTCTGTCTCAGCCTCCGTTGTCGGTACTGCTGGTAACTTTTGCGGTGATGGGGCTGGTGGCAAAGAAGACGAAGAACGGGCAGGGAGGCGGTTCGCCCAAACTAAAGCTCTCCCGTATAACCTGCCCGCCTCGAGAAATTTCTGATAGCCCTTTTCGAGGCCCAGCTGCCGTCCTTCTGTACGGCCGGCAAGAACCCCGTCTACGGCGCCTTGGTTGTAGCCTTCGGTGTAGAACTGGGATTCGAGGTGTAAGAGGGAGTCAAAGGGGTCGTCTTGGGAGGTTTGTTGATTTGACGCCATGATTTTTGTGATTGTGTTTGAAAATATGGAATTAAATCCCTGAAAAAGAAAAAAAAAGAAAAAAAAGAAAAGAAAAGGCTGCTGTTGAGAAGCGTGTATATCAGATTGACAGTGTGAGAGATGCGGTCAAGAATGACTGTGAGTGAGTGAGGGAGCTATATGGCGGGGTGAGCTGAGTTCAAAGAGCGGCCGGGCGAGCGCGGGGCAAATTTTGGCCCCGCAGTGAAACGTTTTGGTTGTGTAAGCCGAGCTTCCAGATTGAGAGCTCACCCTGGGTTGCGTTTACATGAGGAACCGGAAACGATATGCTTCGGAATTATAGATCCATTCTCTTGATTCTGCCTATCATCTTGTCTCTCAAATGACTCTTTTTGGGAGGTACCTTCAACAACATGCGTCACACCACTCCCTAACGCCCTCGGCTCATCGTAGCAAGCAGCTAAAGCTTGAAAGTTTGATAACATGTTGACTCACTCACAACAATCATAAGTTCTAAATGCCTCCCTACGCCTGACACCCCCTAATGAAGCATAACCATCCCCCCATTAGCACACACGACCTGCCCAGTAATCCATCCCGCCTCCTTCCCACACAACATCCCCACCACCCCGGCCACCTCCTCCGTCCTCGCCGCCCTCGTCCCCTCCGGCAGACTCTCATCCTTCACATCCCCCTCCTGCGCCTTCATCAAAGGAGTATGCTTAATCCACCCCTCAATCCCCTCCAAAAACACGTCCGCATTGCTCGCATACATCGGCCCTTCCACCGGTCCCGGGTTAACCGCATTCACCGTGGCATTCTGCGCCAGCTCCCTCGACCACGTCCTCGTCATGGCCTCCAGCGCAGCCTTTGTCCCTCCATAGACAGACTGGGTGACAAACCCGGTAGAAGAGGAAACAGAAGAGATGTTGACTATCCTGCCTGACCTGTCCTTGGGGAGGTAAGGCTGGGCGGCCTGGACGAGGAGCAAAGGTCCCAAGACGTTGACACGGTAGGTGGCTTCGAACTGGGTGATCGTGACGTCGGGCAGGAGGGCGTTTTGGGCTACGCCGGCGTTGTTGATTATGATGTCTATTTGGAAGTTGTCGTCTCCTGAGGAAAAGGCAGATTTCACTTCACGAACGAGGTTGGCGGGGCCTTCTGGGGTGCCAATGTCTGCTTGAAAAGGGATGGCCTTGATGCCGTGGGCAGAGGTGAGTTTGGCGGCAAGGTCTTTGGCGATTTCGGTGGAGGAGGGGGAGGTGTAGTTCAGGGCTATGTTGCTGCCTTTGAAGGCGAGGTTTTCGGCTATAGCTGCGCCGATACCTAGATATGGTGTGAGTATGGTTGCTGGCGAAGAAAGAGGGAGGTTTTGATTCACATACCCCGAGATGAGCCGGTTATGATGGCGAGTTTTCCTTCGAGAGGGCGAGACATGTTAGCTTGTGAGTGTCCTGGTGATGTCAATGATAATCCACAAGTAACACTGATGAGAGAGCGGTTCAAACAATGGGCAGAGAGAAAAATACAGTCAATTTGAGGAGAGAAATAGCTTCGTATATATAACAGAGCCGCGTAAAGCCCCCACAGAACAACAATGCCCTTGATTACAAGTTGGAGAAGCACCTCTCCCCCCTGCCCCGCACTGGCGATGTCGGTCGAGGTCTGTCCGGGGAAGCTCTCTGGGAAACTGCCCCGCTATTTGTGCGGCTACAGCGCACACCCCACATGGCTTTTTAGCGGGAGGACCCCACAGGAGCAAGCCATTGGCGGCGTTTGAATTTCACCTTTCCTGTCAAAAAGCCCCACCAACACGGCTGGCAGCCGCTCCATCGACCAGTGTTCAATTCACGCCGCCGCCAAAGCAAAGCTCCGCCAATACCAGCAAGCGCAAGACAAACCGTATCCCGCCGAGATATACCGAATAACCACAAAGCTCTCATACCGTGTAGGAAGGTAAGACAGATAGACATATATCCAGACAAATTCAAAATGGACATCCGCCTCCTACACCCCTCCGACATCCCCCTCATCCAGCACGCCAACCTCGAGAACCTCCCCGAGAACTACTTCCTCAAGTACTACCTTTACCACGCGCTCTCCTGGCCCCAGCTCTCTTTTGTTGCCGTCGATGTCTCCCGGCCGGCCAAGACGCCCTACGACTACCCCAAGATCGTGGGGTATGTCCTCGCCAAGATGGAGGAAGAGCCCGCGGACGGTGTCCAGCACGGGCATATCACCTCCCTCAGTGTAATGCGCACCCATAGACGACTGGGTATTGCTGAGAAGCTCATGAGGCAGAGTCGTATGTTTCTTCCCGCTCTCCCAATATCAAACCAAGACATGTGTTAATGTGTGTATGTACTGTGTAGAGCAAGCAATGGTAGAAACCTTTGGCGCGCGCTACGTCTCCCTTCACGTCCGCGTCTCCAACCAGGCCGCCATCCACCTCTACCGCAATACCCTCAAATTCGAGACGGAAAAGACCGAGGCGAAGTATTACGCTGACGGGGAGGACGCCTTTTGCATGAAGCTCGATCTGGATTTTATCAAGCAGCAGATCAAGGAGGCGGAGGGCGAGGAGGATGAGGACGGCAAGAAGAAGTCCAAGAAGGCTACGAATGGGTCGGTGGAGTCAGAAGACCAGGACGAGGGGGAACCAGTCGGTGATGTCGGGCGGGATCCAGAGGCGGACAAGAAGATCAAGGTCAAGGTTGGGAGGGGGTTGGGGGTGGGGGAGCTGGTGGAGAGGGACGAGAGCAAACATTAGTGAGTTGTGAAAGCCGAGGGGTTTTATAGATTTGGGTTCAGTCCTTTGTTGGGCGTTTAGAGCGTGGGCAAGGGGGCGGGAAGGAATACAAAAAGTTTAACTGTTCTGTTTGTGTTATACTGCGACGTGGCCAGGGTTATGTTGGTGTCTCGTTTGGTTACAGAACAGCAGTAGAAGGTGGGAAGGGACTTGTTATGCACGCCCTGGACAAAATAATTAGCACTGCAAAATAGTGAACGTATAAGAACCGTCAATTTATATGTTTTAATAACTATATTACATAGGCCTACTAACTATCTTGGAATTTTTATTGTCTATCTTTAAAGGCCTATTAACTATCTTCAAAGGTATTTTAACTATATTTCAACGCCTAGTTCGGGACGTTATCATGCGTGGGCTTGCTTTGCAGTGCCAGTTTTCTTCGTCCACGGCATGTAATGGTAGGGCAATGGATGTTCATATGTGATACAACAGAACAGATTCACAGCAAACATATTGGGAAATATGATAGATATTGTATGGGAGGAGTGGCTAATGTCTCAAGTATCCAGCACTACCTACCACAAAAGGTAAATTCAAAACTACTGCTAATACCTGATGAGAATACGTATTGTTTGTAAAACGCCCGAAGTGGTCAGAATTTTGAAACCGGCCCATACAAGAATCGTGCTACAAGAAGCGAGTCAAATCCTCCTCACCTTGTAGCCCTCAAAAACAGCCCATGTCTACTCTCCTCCTCCCTCGCCAGCTCCCTCGCAAACTCCTCATCCGCCTCCGTCCTCAGCCTCTCGACCTCGACCGCCAGCTCCTCAATCTCCTTCTCCAGCCCAATCGCCGCCTTCTCAGCCTCTGCCTTTGGGAACCCCGGACCCGAGATCCGTTCTTGAAGAGTCAACAGGTCGGAGTACTTGAGGGAAACCACATCCTCGATCTCATCGGCACGTTTGTATTTTGCTGCTGAGGGCTCGGGGGGTGTGGTGTTATCGCTTTCTTGCGGCCATGCCCCCGGTGGCAAGGGGCCGGGGCGTCCAAGGGGGAAGCCGGTCGGTGTTGGGGGGCTGTTTGCGGGGGCGTCGAATGATAGACCTTGGTAGGAAGGGGGTCCTTCGGACCGTGGGATCGGGTAAGGACCCAGGGTACCGCGAGGGTGCATCTGAACCGGAAGCATCTGAGGCATTTGGGGCATCTGAGGCGGAGGCATTCGAGGCATGTGAGGTGGAGGAGGAGGGCCGTGAGGATGAAGATGAGGGGGTCCATGGGGAAAGGGAGGGCCAGGGGGTGGGGGTCCCTGAGGATGATGAGGAGGAGAACCGGCTCTATGACCGTGACGATGGAAGTCCTTCTCTGCCCGGCGCATCTCCTTTTTGGTTTGGCGCTTTTCTCGTCTCTCTTGCTTTCGGCGTTGGCGCTTCTCCTTGCGGAGCTGGCGGCGCTGGCGCTTCTGTTCCTTCTTCAGCTGCTTCCATTCCCGCATGAGCTCCTTGACTTCACGGCGGAGGGCCTTGCGGTCGTGCGTCACGTTGACTGATTCGTTGATCTCTGTGGTAGAGGCCCGGCGTGCTTCACGGATCTGTTGCTTCGCTTGACGGACCCTCTCCCGCGTGATCTGCTGTTCGGGATGGTGGAGGGACTCGCATAGATATGCCTTCACGGCGGGTAGCTGGGTGTCATTCAGGTCGTCATAATCAGGCAGAGAGCCGATGGAGGACTCGGAACTGCTTGACGACCTCGATGAGACGCTCGACGCGGAGCTTGACCGGGAGCGACGAGGTTCTCCAGAAGAGGGATGTTGGGTCCTTCCACGGCCTCGGTCTTGAGCAGGTTGGCTGGTGTGTTGAGTGTCGCCAATACCCTGTTCTCCTTCCTGTCCATGCCGTCCCGGTTGTTCTTGCTCTGCCGGTCCTTGTGCCCAACGGCTGGTCCACCAACCTCCCCTTCCACCCCGACCAAAATAGTGATGATGTCCCCGTTCAGGCCTCTGTCCGCCGCAAACTCCTCTCCCACCAGGACCGCCCCAAGTCCATCGAGGCGGACATGGCATACCTGGCATCATCGGCGGAGGTTGACACCATCCCCCAGGTCCTCCCCGAACATGAGGGCCCCCTCCGCCACCGAACATATTCCCAGGGCTCCACCCGTTGATACTAATCCCATTAGTATCAGCCACTATCCCCCCGATCTTGAGATGACCAGTTCGACCATCCACCACGAAGTTATTACCGATACTAACTCTCTCCCCGTCAACTTTGATACCGCCCCAGCTGAACCCACCGCCATTGTTATTGCCGTTACTAGGCCCAGCATTACCACTCCCAGCAAAAGGACTGAACCGTCCCATCCACCCGCCTTGGGCCCGTTGTTGTTGCTGTTGCTGCTGTTGCTGTTGCTGCTGTTGCTGCTGTTGCTGCTGTTGCTGTTGCTGTCCATGTCCTTGTGTCTGGCTTTGCCCCTGAGCAGTGTCGAACCTCTCCTCCCAGCCCCCAGGCATCCTCTCCTCCCTCGGCTGATCCTCGCCCTGATACCTCACCACAACCCTCACCCCCCTCCTCTCCCAAAACCCGTCATTCCACTCCCTTACCATCCTCTCCACCCTCTCCCTCCTCGCCCCAACTCCTTCCCCATCCTCACTACCGGTCGGCGACCGAATCCGATCAAGCAACACCTCCGCCTGACTCCTATCATTCCGATCATCCCCTTTCTCGCTGCCAGCACTCTCGATCCCCTCCGCCCTCAACTTCCGATTCACGACCCTCTCGTTCGTCCTCTCTGCAACCCCAGGGAGCAAGTAATTCACAAATGTCATCCAGTCCACCCGCGTGATATCCCCATTTTCGCCACCGCTAACACTAAGTCTATCAATCCCAGCAATAGTCTCGACATCTGTCTGTGCTGGGTCGGCAGCAAGTGTGATCTCGACCGTTGTCGTGTTGCCCACAAATACACCTGAAAATGGCCTGTTGTCAAAGTAGGCTTGAGCCTCCGGGGTTCGCTCAGCTTGCCGATCAGGTGAGGTGGTAGAGACAGCAACGGGGGACGAAGGCGCAGCGACAAAATTAATAGTGTTGGATTGTGCTGATCGGGGAGTTAGGGGAGGAGTGTAAATGATTTCGCTGTTGTAGGTGGTGGAGGTGTCATCTGAATTGGACGAGTTTCTTCGAAAAGTTGATGTTGGGGGTGTCGGGTTGGTCGGAGAGTAGATGTCTGTTTCTGAATAGGGAGGGGGAGGGATGTCTTCGAGATGAGCACGGTGGGATGCCATTTTGCTGATGATGGAGGACCGTTAAACAGCCTTCGATAACAATCGATAGGCCTTCAAAGATAATTAAGAGGCCTTGAAAGACAGTCCGGATACCTCTGAAGATTGGCGGAGAGGCCTTTTCACTATCTTATGAGGCTTTTATTCTTTATCGCAGTCTTCTGTTCTTTTTTTGTCCACAGTGTGCCTAGGTAGGTCGAGCATCCGGAAGAGGCATCGCGATAGCTAGGCAGTCAGAATGCGGTCAAAGAGCAAAGTGGTCGAGGCACAGCAAAGGTGGGGTGATTAAGCATTTATTGGTCTTCTTGCGGTGAATGGACAGCTCGCAAAAAGAGTCATCCATACCGATAACTCCGCAGCCTCAACAGGACGAGACGGCCATTCGCATCATGGTTGAGGCGAAGGATGTGTAAGCCAGCTCGCTGAACAAACCTTAAAGTCCCCCCGAGTCTCCGCGCGCTTCGCTGCCATTTGCCAGGGGACCGCTGCCCACAAGGGCGCTGCAAGGGCTTGGCGGACATAGCCCCTCAGCCTGGGGTTCCCTATTCGTTCCCCGCAGTCCTTTGTTCTGTGGTCCCACGCTCACCACACCACTGGGCCTCGAAGCTTACGCGGCCCTATCCAGGCGTCAAAAGCCCTGGCCATTCGAGATCCATTGGGTATATAAAACGACATGTGAATGGCTCGATTAAGAGCTGTAGCCAAGCAGGGCAACGAAGAGCTGTCGCGTTCCCTGCCCTTCTCGAGATAAAGAATGTGACACATGGCACAGTTTGTCTTAGACCTCACCATCGTGGAGAGAATATCCTATATCCTCCACCTTGTAATGGTCGGCCAAAATACTAGCCAAATGATGGCGTGTCTGTGGTCCCCTATTTGGAAAAATTGAAAAAATTAGCAAAATGAGCTAACCATGCAGAGCAACAGAGCAACTTACAAGTTGGTGATGTACATTTCCACAAGCGATGGGGGAATGTAATCAGCTACAGTATTTTCGATATCCAGAGCCTCAACCTCGGGACCGTCCGCATAGCTCACAAAGCTCGAGGGATTGCCGAGCTCACCAATGACAGCCTCGTCTGATGGATCCTCTGGGCAGAACTTGTAGATTGCACCAAGAACAATGACAGGCTTCAGAAACTCCCTAGCAGCCTGAGCAGCAATGCAAGCACCACTATCAACAAGCAAGCCGCCGTTTTGATAAATCACCTTGGCACCAAAAATGACCTTATTCACCCTAGGAATATAGGCCATCAAGCCATTGCTAGCCAAGTTGATGGTGGTAACTCCATGGGAGTTGAGCTTCTTCCGCAATGCCGCATATGGTTTCTCGCCGGTCCCTGCCTCAATAGGGTCGATACTGGCAATAAAGACAGTGAACCGCCGCCTCGTGGCAGCCTTGATGAGAAACCTCTCGACCGTCTTGGTGGGCTGGTAGGCAAGTACATACTCGCCAGGGTGGATCTGGATGTCCGCAAAACTCGCGATTTGATCATCAGCTTGCTGAATCTCGTCCATGATTTCCTCGATACCGTTGATGACCTCGGTTCGCAGGGCATGTACGCTGGCAGGTTGAGCCTGGGAAAGCGGCGTTGAAGCTCCAGTCATGGGTGTATCGGCATTGGTGGCAGCTGAGAGAATGTTGAACATGGATTTCGACACCTGCAAGCCGACTGGGGCAGCAGTGTTGGAGCGCATAAGGACTGGCGTCGGGGCAGGCCGTTGTGGTGGAGGGTTGGTAGGGGCGAGACTCTGGATATCGGATGCCGAATCGCTACCCAGGTCGTCGGCATTATTTCTGTCCTCAGATGCCTCATCGCGAATGAGGCCCAGCACCCGGCGCACAATATTTCCAATTACTGGCTCGTGAGGCGCAGCTCGCGCAAGTCTGGACCCAACACTCTGGACTCTACCCAGGAGCTGATCGACATCGTGCCATTTTGATCGGGCAACGACTTGGAGGAGAATGTGGGCAGTCGCAACGGCGCAGTCATCACCCTTTACTTGGCGACGCTTGAGGAGACTAACAAGAGAAGAACACAATGTCAGAAGAGCTCAAAACACCGCAGCACAAGGCAGTGACGTACAATATTAAAGCTTCAATTGAAGCCTCATAGGGCTGACTCTTGAGGGACTTGATCAGCTTGTCCAAGCTAGGCGCATAATTTGTCTGTGATGGTGGCATGACTTTGTTTGAATGTGAATATCGACTTTATCGACTGTGTAAGACACTTAGGATCCAAGGATATCTTTGAACGAGATGACCCCGCGGTTCGTGCTAAATAGTGGCGGAAGCGGGAAAACGGCAGATGGGTGTCCCTGTTGGTGTCTCTTTGCAGTGTAAAGGATGAGTTAATCAATTGTCTTGCTCAGAGTCTCTTTGTCAAGAATATCCCGTCCAGAGTGACTGTAAATTTGGCTTTTGCTTCCAGAAGACGGAATGAGTCAAATGTGTCACTGCAAGCTTTCAGCCTTGGGGAACGAACCGTGAAAATTATGGTGGGGCAATTCTAGTGTCCCACATCGAAACACCCCACCTCGCCCACATCCTCAATCCGGTTGATCTTCGGCCTTCGAGCTTCCGACACTTCCTAAACACCGACATTCACTTTTCATGGTCCGTGCCGACAGATGGCTCGGAAGTGGATGGTTCACCACACGCACGGACCACCAAACTGCCGCTAGCGCCAGAAATTCTTGGAGCAGGCGGAACGGGCATACAATTGGCCTACAAAATTTCTGGCTCGCCTTTGCATCTGAAAATCTGCAAGACTCGACTCGTCGGCGCAAGGTGAAATAGTAACATATTTGTTGTTTTGCCTCTTAACCGATTCAATTGCCTGTATTTTCCCGAGTATTCGGTAATCACAGCTCTTATTTCACCCCGCCCATCCTCGATTTCCACGCGCCGAGATCGCCAGACCACAAACATGACTACCAAGGAGGTCGTCGACGTCGTTGACAAGAAGGAGAAGAAGGATAAGAAGAGCAAGGACAAGTCCGAGAAGAAGAAGGAGAAGCGCTCTGAGTCTGGCGGCGTCACCAAGGAGAAGAAAGACAAGAAGAAGGACAAACTCAAGCAGGAGAAGCTCGCGCGAGCTGTCGAGACTCACCTCAATGCTGAGGTTGTGGCTGTGAAGGAGGATAGCGACGTTGAGGTCAACCCGGAGGATGTCATCAAGCCCGCCGAGGAGCTCGTTCCATTTGCCTTCCCCCTCGCCGATGACAAGACTCACAAGAAGGTTTACAAGCTCATCAAGAAGGGTGCGTGCACAGCAATTGCAATCTGATCGAGTTGCTTTTGAGCAGACCGATGCTAACCTGTTTTCCTCTTTTTGCAGGCGCGAAAGTAAAGTCCATCCACCGCGGTGTCAAGGAGTGCGAGAAGGCTATCAAGAAGACACCCGCCAAGACTCCTGCGACTGCCCCTGGCGACGCTCCTGGCCTCGTCATCATCGCCGGTGATATCTCCCCCATGGATGTCATCATGCACTTTCCTCTCCTTTGCGAGGAGCATAACGTTCCCTACCTCTTCATCAAGTCCCGCGCCGATCTCGGTGTTGCCGCTTGCACTAAGCGCGCCACCAGTGTTGTCATGCTGAAGCCCTCGGGCAAGAAGTCTGGCAAGGACACCGAGATGACCGATGCCGACAAGAAGTCTTCAGCCGAGGATTATCTCGAGGCCTACAAGGAGCTTGTCAAGGTCGCTCAGAAGGAGTGGGATGCTCAGGTCCAGCCGTGGGTCAAGGGTACTCACCCCAAGCAGATCGTGTACCGCGAGAGCAAGAAGCAACAGTAATTCGCTGCTGCCTGAGTTCGACTCGCTGCTCAACTTCAAGGCAGCCCGTTTTTTTTTTGCTACATTATCAGCAACAACATGATATACCCATACGGATACTTGGCTCTCCTAACTTGTCACACGATTCTACCTCGACATCGTTTGTTGAACTCGTCAGAAGCCGGGGTTGTCCTTCTCTGAAGCTCTCCGTCTCTTCAGTTATCCCTTTACATGGAGTTTCTTCGACAACATGAGCAGAATGCGTATTTACTCTCTTAATGTTGCAAGAGCTTATAGTTCAGTCTTCGGAACAACATCAATGTGGGGAATACCATGGGGGATTTAATGAGAAAATATCAGATCAGAGGGCATTTTTTCATTCTCTAAACATCAATTTGGAGCATCTTGTCATTTTCTCGATGGCATGGTAGTCGTTGATTGGCTTCCACTGGGTGTCAAAGAGAAAAGGCCGGCGTTCAGGGGATATACTGGGGGGTTTTGCTTCATTGTCTTTTTTCTTCTTTTCCGGCATTTGTGAAGTACAAAACAAAAAGGGAGTGGGGGTTAGTTAGTCTTCACCCCTTTGTAGGGTGTATAAAAATTCCACGGACATGGCAAGGTATTCATATCTAACGTTCTCCTTGTTCTTTCTCATGTGTGTGTCATCTTGTGTAACCAGTGGCCTTGAAGCATGTCGGTGGGGTGACAATTGTGGAATCAACAAACTTACATTTGATAGCATCAACTGACATTTCAAGCGAGCAAAAGGACGGAAGCAAAAGAAGCACACAAAACCCAAACATCAAGGAGATGCCACCGAGAAAGATCTAGTAAGAGGCAATATGAAGCTAGCAGCAAGAGACCAGCCCAGGAACCGGTATGAGAATAACAATCAAGACACACAACATGTCAAGAGCCACCATCCCCCCTCCCTTTCAAACCCAACATTAATAATCCACTAATCAAAAAAAGAAGACATCATCATCACCCTTATCAACAAACCCAATAAAACCCAACCTTTACCTCCAAAACCCCAGCTTCGACAACAAACTATCAAACACCTATCACCTTTCCTAGAGTTCACAGAGCAAGCAACTATCATCATCATCATCGGCTACCGCCTCAGAACCCAACAAAGATAAGAATAAAAAACATTTCCACCCTTCCCGGATGGCTTTTTCGACAAAACCTCTTTTAGCACACACGCACACACGCACACACGCACACACACACACACACATATACACACATACACACGCCCTGATACCCACACACTCCAAGATGACTTACACTTAAACCTACACCCACTCCCACTCTGATCTTTTCTCACTAGTAAACAAAACAATCCCCCAGCAACACATTGGAGACGGCTAAAATGCCCCATCCAAACTCTGTGAACTGAGGCGTGGTATGGTTGTTGCAACGGTCCTACATAGACTCCTGCTTCAACTATACCCTCTATAGCTCCGAGACCATCTACACATTTGTGGGCAATGGCTCGTATGTTTCTTGCGTATGGTGTTTATTCCAGTTTCTAATTAAATGTACAAATGGGAGACCCGGCGTTGAAAGAAGAATACTTAATCATGGCCCACTGTGTGTTTTGGGTGCATGTTGTCGTGTGGATGACAGAAAGGGTCTACATTTCCTGTCAAGTTCTCACGGGCATCATCATCAAGACTTTGAACGAATGCCATGTACACTCTTTGCGCATCATCACGGGTCAGCAACAGCAGTGAGTTTAACTCAACTCCCATTCCATGGATGCTAATATCATAAAAGTACAATACAAAAGGAAAGCATCACTAGCGCCTAGCCCTTTGAATTCCTCCCCAAGATCACTCTATCCCGGGCCTGAAGTAGGCGTCATTAATCATCTAAAAAGACCCCGTCCCCATAATCTGTCTCCCAATTTACTCCGCCCGGAAGGAGTTGCGGCTCAATGGGGTGCCACCGGAGCCGAAGGGAATGGTCCGGGTGCCCCACCAAGAAAGGAAGACCGAAAGACCAACAGTCTCAAAGAGCTTGGCCAAAACGTTCAGGCCGACCTGGTCGAAAGCGCGGTGCTCGACAACAAGCTGGGAGATGAAGCCGGGAGCGCTGGTGGCGGCGAAGATGAGAGCACCGAGGTAGGCGGCGCCCTTGTAGGAGAGGGTGCCAGTGGCGTTGATGAGGGCACCGACACCGTAGGACTGGAGGGCGGAGCCGACGAGGGCGGAACCCCAGGCGGCGGCGGCAGAGGAAGCTTCCCGGGACTTGAGGAACTCCTCCTTGGTGTTGGCGGACTTGGCCTTCTGCCAGGTCTTGCCGAAGAGGGGTGAGAGGACGCCAAGCTCGAAGGTGTGGTTAAAGATGGTGCCGAGGGCGATGGCCGAAGGCTTAACAGCGGGGAGGTCTATAAAGTGGATTATTAGTATTGGGGTGACTGGTTGTCTGTTATTTGTTCTCCTGATCCTTCGACGTAAATCATTGGGAAATCCTCTTCGCCAGACAGACAGCTACACTCATGGCTTTCCATTCCCAGCTTCTGGTCGAGAATCGGTCGACTCGACGAGGGGATCCCATCGATCACACAGAGTCCGAGCCGGAGACCTGGGCAACAAACAATGCGGGGAAATAGCTTCACTTACACTGAAGAGACATGTTTGCGGTTGCGATGTTGAAGTTGTGTTAAGTGGCTGTGGTGTGATGAGGGTAGGTGGTTTGTTTTGTTGGTGGATGGCTTATTCGTCAGGTTCGATGGCTGTTTGTTGGGTTTGATGAGGGAAGAAAGCAGAATCAGGTCAGGAGATGGCGAGCAGGCGGTTTATTATAACACAAAACTCTGAAGAGTGGGCAGGAACCTGGATCGCTTTTGTGCGTCACGATTTCCCAGCCTGCAAGTGACCATCCGTACCAGGCCAGGTTAATTGGAAACGGACGGGTCCCTCCACTGACTGGGCCAGGGTACCAGCTGTTAAAGCGTACCCCCTTTTTGCTACCTCCTACATCATCGCATCGTAGCTCCCCGCCTCGAGAGCCCTCAAAGTCAGCCAGAGAGGGAGAGCAGGCCTTTGATGCTGCTGTACTATGACGTCACCACCCTTTGGGCCTTTCGTTGCCTCTTGACAATTCCGATGCGACCCTTGGCTCAGGCCCCACTTTCCGCAACCTCCAATTGCGCCTCCCCCAACAACTTTCTCCGCTTTTGGATGCTGGATTCGGATATTCATGGTATTTCTGTCAGCTTCAATCACCTATTCCTCTGCTGCACAGCAATTCGGGTTTGCCTCGGTGTCCACTTCTGTTGACAATATCAAGATTCAGCTTGCTGGAGACTCTACACTTTACGAAATAGTCTTGTGCTAAACCAAGGCCGGAATTGCCGTTGGAGACAAGGCCATGTTGAGCACGCCAGTTTTCTGTGTGACGTATGCAAGCTCCCCCTCTCTCGGATCTTCGATTATTTGATTCAATGCCGAAGAAAACAACGCAACTTCGATCTGCTTCCGTTCCTGAAACCCGAGACAGCGTGCCTGCCTACTCGCCATGGCCAAGCTGGATCACCGACCAGATGTCTGATGGTGTGGGTGGGTGCCTATTGACACCCCTGAGAATAACATCTGGTCCAAACAGTTTCGATGACAGGACCTTGTGGTCGATCTAAGACATGCCGTAGACAGATACTGCCACTTGAAACAAAGGCTCTAAAGTAAACAATCAATCTTGCTATCTGCGTATCAAGATCCGTATATATGGAAGCTCTCACCGTTAAGTCCAATACAGCATGATACCAGTCAAGAATATGTCTATAAACCATACTATCCTCCTAACCACCAAATCTAACAAACACAATAAACAACAACAAACTTTGCCATGTATAAACAAGAGTTAAATGTATTATATGTAGATGCAATGTAATGCAATTATGCCTGCCATTTTACCCTGTTTCCTCATGCACCTCTTCTTCCTCTTCTTCTCCACCCAAGCCAGATTCGTTCAGTACTGCCTTTTTCTTCCTCTTCTTCCCCTTCTTCTGCCATCATGCAAAACATTACTTCTTTCACTTCTTTAATCTTATAAAAAAAGCCCAACAGTAATAAAAATGGATACAGGATGAAATGAAGAAACAACCACAGAGACTCAAATTATCAAAACAATATTTCCCAACCGACCCCGACCCCCCCGATCCGATCTTCCCTTCATAAAAACTTTCAATGCATACACATAAATCAAGCCATATGCTGCCCATCCTCCCCCCCTCTCAGCGCCAGCAACGCCCTCACGTCGCTCAAGTACTGCATCCCCTCCAAAAATGGTATCAAATACATCAAGTCGGAATCCGTCGGGTCGCTGATCCAGCCTTGTATCGGGATTGCGTTGTCTATTCGAGTCAACATATTAGCATCTTTCCAGTATCGAGAAATCAGGGAGGAATGTACGCACCCTGATGAAACATATAACTCAACGGGCTATTATCCAAAATCATCACCCGGCTCAGGTCCGGCTCAACGCTGCTCAAGTCCTTGATAAACGCCCCGTGCCTAAACGTGCAGTGCTGCCGGTAGTATCTCGCGCTGAAGTACTTTCTGTCGGCCTCCAGCCAGTCAATCACTGGGTCCGCGTACTCTTGAACCGAAGCGGTAAACACAACCAAGTTATACCACTTGCTCACTCTCCTCAGGAATTCGTCGCAATGAGGGCGCTTGTGGACGTAATACAGGATTGGATGTTGCGGACCGATAGAGTTTTGTCCCCCAACCCCAACATAGGTGGTGTTGAGCCGGACTTCGACCATGTGCCCCGAGGACATGCGCCCGCCTTTGGACATGGAGTGGATAAGAGTTTCGTCGAGGTCGAGAATGAGCGTCTTTTGGTGTTCGGTGCCGCCGGGGATGACGTCGCCCGTGTTGATATAGGATGGTTGCCGGCGGGGAATAAGCGGACGGGGAGGGCCGGGGGTCTTCGGGTATTTGGTGAGGGCGGCGACAGGGGATGTGGGGGACTTGAGGTGCGCCGATATATCGCCAGATCCGTCACCGCCTCCGGGTGTTGACCCGGCGCGCGAGACACTACTGGCCGATTGTCCTTTGCGGTGTTTGCGCTGTCGGAGTGATTCATCGGCGTGAAGCTTGATCCGAATAGACCGTCGTGCCGGAGCGATCTCTTCTGTGTCTTGCAGTGATTTCGAACGCAGGTGGTGTTTTCCACTCACACTGTCTCGACGACTACTGCCCTGCCTTTTACGGTCTGGGTCTGACTCAGACTCGGAAGATAACCCTGAAGATGATGAACTGCTCGACCGTGGTATACGACTTACTCTGCTTCCACCTCGACTTGTCCTACTGCCGTTACCCTTTTCCATATTCTCGTGATAATCCATCGCTAGCGCCTTTGCATCTCCACCGTAAATGCCAAAGAGTTTTCTCAGTTGTTGTAGAGGCGCAAAGTCACCGCTTTCGCTATAGAGACAAGCGATGAGGTACACGCCAGGCGCGGTGAGAGTGTGAAGGATCCATCGTAGCGAGTTCACAAAGGCGTTTGCAATGCGCTTTGGGTAGAGGACCCAGGGTGAGCCTCTCGGGCTTACCACCTTGGGGCCCTCAGGTTTGGATGGTATAAGGGGTGTCTTTTCATTGATCGCATAGGGGTCTTCGCGCTCTTCGAGAGATCCTGGGTTTTCTACTGGAAATTCTTCGGGCTCGGCCGTGAAGCTCTGCTTCTCACCGAGATCGGCCAGCGCGTTCTCGGTCTGGTTGTCCCGTGGTTTCGAGGCGTCGTCCGAACTCAAAGCTAGACCTATCGTGCTCAGAGAGTTGGATCTCGTCGGACCTGGACTTGGTGGTGGAGAGACTCGTGACGAGATGATGTTGAGGGAGTTCATCTTGCCGCCGACATGGAGAAGGCCATGAAGAAAGTAAAGGATGAGAACCGTGCTAAGCTGGTGAGGCTTTGCGATTGAAATTTGAAAACAGGGGTGTGTTCGCTCCAAAGGTCCAGCCGAAGGGAGGACAAATTCTAGATGCGCGCGTGAATCTGAGGCCGGATGGCCGAATAGCACCAGTCCAGTCACTGCGCTCTGCACAAGCTTTTGCGATTGTGGTCGCCTGTTGCTGGAGTCTTCAGGACCGATCTCTGGTGAGTGAGGAAATGAGGAAATGGGTCGGGAAAGATGATCGTATACCGAGAAAATGCTTGAGGGACGGGACCTAGGGCGCGCGGGTTTGTCGGGGTTGACGGACGGCAAAGACCGGGGGGCTGCTCTGAATCGAAGGTCAAAAAGAATGGATGGAGCAGTTATTGGCCGCTGTCGTCAGCCTCGGCACCTTGTCTGAACGTGTTGGAGCCCGATCAAGATTCTTTGCAGCCTCCTTCTCTCCAAAGCAACGTTGAAACTTGGAATTAAAGAAGACGGATTTGACAAGAGATGCGATAGTCTTTTCGCATCGCTTTGATAGTCAACGGGACAAGAGGTCTCAGACGTCGGCAATGTCATTTGTTGCTGCAGTGCACGGCTGCCACTAGCACATGCTTGGCGCTAGCGTCCAGGTGCCTCAACAAAAGCCCCCTGTTACAGTGAGAAAAGGCTTCATATGCCACTGCCAGGCCCCGTTCAAGCCATGCATCGTAGAAATATTGGCGGGGAAGCTGTGGTGGTGGGGGGGGGGGGGGGGGGGGCGGGGGGGGGGGGGGGGGGGGGGGGGGGGGGGGGGGGGGGGGGGGGGGGGCGGG
>MU866256.1:0-65726 GCA_033296915.1 Triangularia setosa | reverse complement strand
CGGCGCCGGGGCCCGGCGGCCCGCGGCGCGCGGCCCCGCCGCCCCCCCCCCCCCCCCCCCCCCCCCCCCCCCCCCCCCCGACAGGGCGTTTCATTGGATGATTGGACAGTGGGTAAACATTTAAGGATGGTACGGAATCATGGGAAATACACATAAACATAACTACATTACAAACAAACAACAGGACTGGATGGGACGTTTACCTCAGGTATATGGGGCCAAAAAGGGAGACATTATAGGCGGGCTAGCATAGGGAATATTGTGAGGCTGAGGCCCACAATACAGGACACACAGATAGATATCTGTATATGGGAATCTTCAAGAGTTATCGAACTTAATATTTGGAGATGAATATAAAAAAGCTGTTGTGTTTTTTATGTTTAGTGTTCTCACCAGAACTGACACTAACGTTGACATGTATCATAATCACGATTGCGTCAGATTTTTGGAATCTCTATAAACATGTTCAGCTAAATAACGACGTCAAAACTTCCACTGCCTATCTACGACACGAAAAACGAACACATTTTACCATATGAACCTCTGCAACCTGCCCCCATCAAGCACGTTGCCCTCGTTATCCTTCCAGATATAAGGCCGGAACAAAAATAGGTACATGGTTACCGCGTTGATGGCCACGAACCAGATTGTTTCGATCACAAGACGGAGGTCGATCTTTTTGCCGATGCCTGCAGAGGGAAAAGACCAGGAGGGGACCGACAGCCGGTAGAATACCCAGGGGAGGATAAAATACCGGGGTTCAACTAGCGGTGCGGTGGTCAGGGAGAGGGCGGCGGTTAAGAGCCAGAGGATGGCTGTTGATGTGTTGGGGGAGGTGTCAGACACAGAGGCAGGGGAGTCGAGGAGGATGAAGGGGCTGTCATCTTTGGTGATAACAGGCGTGGTGTCTTGGGTGAGAGCGGTTCGTGGTTTTGGCTTTGGAGGCTCAGGTTGTCGGGTTGTTGCTGATGGAGCGGACGAAAGGCTGCCCCATACCAACCACCTTGCCAAAGTGTAGGGTATAACCAGCAGGAGCCTGATGATCGGGGACCGGAGGATGGTGTACCGGAAGACGTAGAACATGTAGTGTCTGTTGTCGGCGAGGGTGAACGGGTGGATGATGGTGTTGTACTTGACTACTACTGCAGACAGAAGAGTGGTGAGGAGTGCCCAGGGTATGGCGAACAGGGCGTTGGAACCGAGAAGGAGAGAATGGATTGTCTGGAGCGGGCGAGTGACGAATCCAAGAATGGAAGGGAGGAAAAGGGGCAGGGAAAAGAAGGCGAAGAAGGGCCAGATGTAGAGCATTTGGGCGAGGTGGATGGTAGCGATGTGATTGGATTTGTCCCCTAAAGTGGCATTAGTAGTGATTTTGAGATGAACCGTGAGAGGAAAAACCTACCAAGAACAACACCTCCATTCCAGGCCACAAAGCCAACGAATAGGCCGAGAATAATGACGTGAGGCCATATTTGGTGCATGACTTTTACTGGGTTGCAGAGAGCAGTCACAGCAATGGTAAGAAGACAGAAGAGCCAATCTGAAATGTTAGTCATGACATATGCCACAGTTAAGGTGTAGTAAGGGGCTTACCATCAGGTCCGGAGTTGCTCAGGGGTGGGTCATGGAGGGTAGTCAGAAACTCCTGAGCACCTGACTTGACAGACCGCAGAATATGAACAGCCTCCAAGCCGCCCATATAGACGACAACCCAAAAGACATTGGTCTGGCGCATGAAGAGAGCAGATACGCCCAGAACGATGGTCCAGACATCACTCAAAAGGCCCGGACGCTCTGGACCGATCCGTTGCAGATGGTGGCAGTACGAGAGAAGCACCACCAAGGTCGACAGAGGATCGGTGTAATACAGTCCCGAGAAAAAGAAGACAACGGGCATTAAAGCGGTGTTGATGGCAGTGTGCAATGAGTACAGCGACAGGCTCGATGAAGCATCCTTGCCCCCCCGCTCAGCCTGTCTGCTTTCGATCAGACTACGGCATTGAGCTGCAGCAAAAACGATGGCAAGAACAACTGAGAGGTTGTGGAAACGCAAGTTCGAGGTTTCACAGGTGAGCATCGAGATGTTGCTGTATACCACGGAGAAGAGGTAGCTGATGGACGACTCGGAGTCAGAAACCATGGACTGAGAAAAAGGGGTAACGGGTAGAAACTCACAGGCCAGGAGGGGTAGTAATTTTGTCATCCCACTGCCGGTATTTCCCTTCGCAATAGGTTTGTGCTTGGGGTATGTGAAAGAACTCGTCCTGTGACAAGTTAGTGACTTGGACCAAAAAAAAAGGGGGTTACTAAACCGACTTACAAGATATGGTTCAGGGACATAGCGATTGACGAGGAGCGGCCAAGCTCCGCCCACTAGGTTGAGAAGAAACAATGAAATACTGATAGTAGCATATGTGATCCATGGAAAATTTATCTTTTTGGACAGTGATGTTGAAGCGCTTATTGGCGGGTAGGTGAGCCATGCTAGAAATGTCGACGTGATGAAGGCCGCCACTAGAGCTTCAGCGCGTAGGCTCTGAACCCAGATATGGAATGCATCCTTCAGATTTCTCTGCGCATCGATGACAAAAGCCTGAAGTGGATCTTGTGAAGAACCAACCATGACATAGATGAGTTGCTTGCTGAAAGTTTGTGCTTGTGCAAAGGTTGATGTTTTTAAGAAATTAGAAGCATTTCTTCTGGCCATCTTACAACTGTCCCTTGGCCCACAGGGTCCGTGCGTCGAAGGTGAAATGAGCCCAACAGCTTTGGTTCACTTCAAAACCGCAGGCAGAAACTTTCGAGTTCCTATGAATGGATCGTTGAACATGGGAATTTTTGATGCATGATGTCTATAGAATAATTTCTTTTTTACAAGCCTCGAAAACGCAGGAGGCAGCGTCAAAATGCCCATTAAACCTGCTACCCCCAGCGCCAAAATCACGTCCCGTCATATAATCCCAAGTCGTATAGATTTAGAACGGCTACAAACGTCAGAAATGGGGGGAAATTGCCAGAAATCGGATAACTCACGTTGTCAGCGGGGTGGACCTTCTTGGTGAAGTAGTTTTGGAGCGAGGGACCAACAACAGGGATGTTCTAAGCCTGTTAGCAGATGTTCGGGAAGTCTGAAGGGGGGAGATCCATACGCCGAGAACATCGTTATAGACCTTGGGAACACCGGAGGTCAAGAAGATAACACCGAAAAGGGCAACACCGCCGAAGAGGCCAGCCTTGAGACCACTGTAATGAGTTAGTATCGTCTTGCACGGTATCCCACCTCCCATCCTACACGAACAATATTCTCCGACTGCAGGCAAAGCCGCTGATCTGTATGATAACCTATCGGAGACCATGATCGAGCGTCACTGCCCATCCTGCAGTAGATATCCTCCAATTGCCATTTGTGCCACCCAGAGTTGCTCCCCAGTAATCCACCTGGAGATAGATGTCGACTTACAGGTTGGTCACGGTCTTGGAAGTGATGTTGCCAACGTGGGCCTGGTATTGGTACCTGGGAGTATCGAGTCAGCGCCTGGTTTGACGCTTATAATTCTTCGCGTCCTCGGCATCGCTAATCGAGAATCCTCCACAACACCAACCGCTGGGAGGTTCTGGACGTCGTGGAGAGAAATCGGATATCTGTTGGAGCTTACTTAGGGCCATAGGGGCTCTTGTACTCGGGGAAGGCCGCACGGCGAACAGGAGTCTTGAACATGACGTCGTTAGCAAAGACGCTCTATTTGAACTGAGGCCAGCCGAAGTTGCTACCGGGGCCTAGAAATATACAAGATGACGGAGTGGGTCATCAAAAACCTACCGGGAAAGGCATCTTGTATAACGCAGCAAAAAAGAGCGAGGTGGTGCTTCAATGGCTGTCGAAACAAGGTCGAATCGGCTGCTGGATTTGGTGGTGTTGCGCGAGATTCTTTGCCGGATAGAGCCGGGACCGCGTGGTGGCCTGAGGCAGGAACTGGTGGGTGTCAAAAAACCAAGCTTTCACGTGCGGGTACCTGTCCCTGAGATCCCTACTATAAGCCGCTGTTACACAACCCACCAAGCTCCAGCACAACGGTCTAGTGAATTCAGTGGCATCTGCATCCCAAAATAAAAGGCAGCTCTTTTCCCCAATTTGCTTCACAAACAACGACTTCGACTCAACAACTCAGATCACCACTTTCTTTGTCAAGTCTTGCCATCACCAATCATCAAAATGGACAAAAAACTCGACGCCTCCTTCGAGCGCGTCGAAAAGGCGCTCGCCGTGCTCATCGACTCGATGACAAAGTTCACGCCCTCCGAGAAGGCCGCTAATGACGTTGTCAAGGCAGAGCGCGAACTGTTCCTCGGTCTGGAGGAGCTTGAGGTTCACCAGAGGAACGTCGCCCGCATCAAGCAATTAAAGCAGGAGACCGAGGCCCTCGACGCCCAAACGAAACAAACAATCAGCGCCCTCTGGGAAATGCGCAAGGAACTCGTCGCGGTCGCACCGACCAAGTTCACGCCAGCCAAAGAGGAGAAATATCCCTTCACCACACAGCAACTTCTCGACTACGCCCGGCGCATAAGCCGCAATACTCTCCCTCCACCAGGCGTCACAAACGGTATCGACTTGTCAACCGCCGTCCCCACCACCCCCGATGACCAAGCCGCTGGTGGGCCGAACGCCAGTTTTGCAGCCTCGATAGGTGGTGGTAGCGGGCAAGGAACAGCAGCATCTACCCCCGCGCCGGGTGTCCAAGACTCTTTTGTCTCGCAAGCTCCCTCTCAGTCCCAGACAGGCGCCACCGAGCTGCCTGTCCACCTCAAGCCGGCCGTCAACCCCCTCGAAAATGCCCCATTCTTCACCTTCCCCACCATCGACCGCATTCGAAGCGGCGCCCTAGCCCAATGCCAAGATCTCGTCAACCGTGGCATAGACCCCAAGAACTACGACCCAGAAGAGGAGGAGCGGCGCATTAAGCAGGAGGAGCAGGACCGCAAGGACGCCGAAGAGCGCGCGAGACAAGAGAGGGAGGAGCAAGATCGCAGAATGCGCGAGGAAAGAGAGCGCATGGCGAGGGAGCGCGAACTGGCCAGGCAGCAACAGCAGCAAGAGGGCGGGCTCGGCGATCGCAGAGGAAGCATCCTGGCTCCCGGTCAAGGAGGAGGCCAGCCCCGCAGATCGGCACCTAAGCAGTTTACCTTTTTGGACGAGGACGATGACGACGAGGATGAGGATTAGAGGTCCAATTTTGCAACCACACCCTTGCGACTTCCGGAATAGGTAGCTGTACTCGTATACCAACCAAAATACGGAGCGATAGTATCAGGAAGGACAATAATCAAGAAGCCTTTGCGTCAGCAAAGGCTAAAATGCTAGCCAGGAGTTATTGATGATGTGATGATATCAAAAAATACAACACAATGAAAACAGTCTTTGCCAACTCCTCATTCACCCCACCCCATTGACCAACCAACCATCCCACCCCCAAGGCTAAACCCCCCAAAAGCAATAGTAGTACAAACAGTATTAACTGGCAGTCAAATGATGGTTTTCTCTTTCTCCGCCTAGGAATCCAAACCATTTTTCCATTTCTCCTATTGCTTTTCTCTTTCCATTGCCACCAATAAAATAAAATAAAAATAAAAAATTTCAGTAATGCCACCGCTAACCCCCTTTCACCCCTAAGCTTTAATCCACCCATTGAAAGGTTTGGTCTTCGGCCTGCGGTAGAACCCCAGTCTAATCAATCTTGATGGAAGAGTAAATCTTGCGCACGAAAAGCCAGCTGGCAAAATATCCGATCGTGCCTGGTTCATGTCAGTGTTTGCGACATCTTGGATTGGGAAAGGGGAGGAGCTCACCAGTCAGGATGAAGAACAAAAAGGAAATCAACGCGCTGTATCCAATGTACAACACACTCCCCGCGAACCCGCTCAACGACAGCTTGGTAACCCAATAGATGAGCGCGTTGAGAAAGATATACCCACCGCTGGTCCCCGCGGCAAGGAAAGCCCTCCACTGCCAGTTGTAGTTCTCAGCACACAGCAGGAAGTACACCAACAACACGGTGACAGCAGCGCAGGTGATTATCATCAAGCCGTAGCACAAAAACAAGAATCCAAACATGTAGTAGATCCGGCTGAACCAGATCGACGTCATGATAAAGTAGAGCTCCACAAAGATGGCACCGAAAGGCAGCAGACCAACGAGAAGCATGCTGGGAATGGGCCTGAGATATGTGGTGACTGGTGGGATCTGGCGAGGAATCTGGTTGGTGCGGACAGGAGGCTCAATCGCGGGGGCGCGGAAGGCAAGCCAGGAGCCGGCGAACGAGAGGGGGACGCTGATGAGGAACCAGATGAAGATGAGCACGAGCATGGTGGTGAATGGTACGGCGCCAGAGGACTCCTCAGCCCACAGGAAGAGGTCGAGGAGGAAAAAGATGGTGAAGACAATTCCAGGAACCAAGAGAGGTGTGAGAATAATATTGAGTTTCCACTTCTCGCCCTGAAGGGACTTGTACATGCGCGCGGAGGTGTAGCCGCCAACAAAGCCCAAGACGGTATAAAGGAGGACCATGATCGTGCCAAGAGAACCGCGATTCGACGGGGAGAGGAAGCCCAGCAGAGCAAAGACAATGGTGAAGCCCGTCATGACGAAGAGTTGCGTGCCGTTACCCAAGAAAACCGAGAGGAGAAGAGGATGGGAGGGATTGCGGAAGACGTCACCATGGACGAGCTTCCAGCCAGAGTCCTCTTGCACGCCATCTTCCAGCACAGACGTCCCAGACAGGTCGTCAAGGTTGATTTGATCCAAGCGGTTGTAACGCGCAATATCCTTCTTGAGAGCCCGCACCAAGATAGACATGACGGTCAGGACGAGGAAGACAACAATAACGGACGAGTTGATGAGCGAGAACCACTGAATCTTAGGGTCGTACACATGGAGGTACTTGTCCCATCTTGTGGCCCAAGCAGTGGTAGACTCAATCCAGTATACGCTGTAGGTGAATCGCACCTTGGTGTCACCCGTTTCGCTCAGCTCGACGATATCTGGTGCTGTGTTGCATGTGTCTGGGCCAATCTCGCCAGTGTATTTCCTCGACTCGGGCTGGACAATGACGCCGACAACGCGGTACTGACCATTGTTTCCGTTGACCTCGTGGTACTCGATAATGATGTCGTAGTGGTTGTTGAACTTGATTCGGCCATCGTCTAGCTGCTCGCCCAGCAGGAAACCAGGATTCGTAAACTCAGTGTCGGACAAGACATCGACAGTCTTCTGGCCAGCCGGAAGCCCATCAACCAGCCAGTTGAGACTGACACCTTCTTGAATCTGCTGGTTTATAAACTGGGCGGCGTTCTTGCCGTATGTCACCTCGCACTGCTTTTTGCAGGTTTCATTGTGCTTCATCTTGAGCTCAAAGGCCGACGTCTTTATTCTGTCTCCAAACAGAATGCTTCCCAAGCTCTCCCCCACAGGCTGCCCGCCTCCTTCTGGCGCGCAGAACTGGAACATTGGGTGATAGTAGTCCCAGGACAGCACCGAATGTAATATTGAATCCGCATCGCCGACCGGTCGTATCGCGTTGACGTAGAGTGGTACGGCGTCATCTTGCTTGTATGAGGTCGGCGCAACACCTGGAAGGTAGAAGGCTGATGCGAGCTGGGGAAGTGCCAGTAAGGAGACGAGAAGCGCCCCCGAGGGCGCGTGTTTTCGTAGTTGCATTGTGCTTCTCGTATATCTAATCTGGAACCAATAGAGTTAGGATTTGAAAGACAAAGAAAAAGAAAACAACAAATGGGTTTACTAGCAACGGCGCATAGGGCTGAAGTCGTGACCGTGCAGCGCTAGGTTTAGAACAGTCTGGGTGGGTTTGGGCTTCGCGATCAAGGGAAGTGAACTTGGCGAACGTACTGTAAAGTGGGAAACAAGCCGTCTGCTACCCGTCCGCGGGTTCAGCCTTATAACAAAGAATGTCTCATGCAGAACAATCGGGGAATCATGGAAGGGTCAAGTGCCGATTGGAATGCTATCGGAGACATTGAAAGTTGGGAAAATCTAAATTAAAAAAAAAAGGTTGTCGCAGCTCTCGAAGCTCCCGACAAGTCAGAACAGCTGGCCAACAGCACTTTGGGGGTCGTTAGCGGCTGCCTTGTTCGTCAGGTCGCGGGCTTAGTGCTGCAAGCATTTGCGAGCCGGAGAATCCTCGGTTACCTAGCGATAAGGCAAGCCCGATAAGCTTTGTTCATGGCTTTGTTCCAGGATCAGAGAGCCAGATGCCCCACAAAAAAGTCTCTCAGTGGGAACTGGAGAGTCGCAAAAGAATTTGTTTCTTCCAATTCGTTTGCTTTGCGCCCATTACGCAAAACACCAGCAATTGCCATTTACAGACTGCTTACAACAGGCAATAATGGCTGCACCAGCGACACTTCCGGCACTGCTGGATACGCTTACCAAGTCAATCTCAACTACTCTCGAAGCAGCGCCGAAACTCGCAAAATTTGAACTACCAAAAGACGGCATCTCCCTCCTCGACGTCAAGAACGAGCTGCTGCTTTCCTACCTCCAGAATCTTGTCTTCTTGATCCTTCTGAAGCTGCGTCAGGCTAGAAATGGCGGATCAAAAGACCAGGAGGACGATCAGAACCTTGACGACCTCGTGGTCAGCAAACTCGTCGAACTTCGGCTCTACCTTGAGAAGGGCGCCCGGCCACTGGAAGACAAGCTGAAATACCAGATCGACAAGGTTCTCCGAGCAGCTGATGATGCGGAAAGGAACACAAGGGCAGCAGAGGAGGCGTTGGCTGCCAATGCCGAGTCCGAGTCTGAGGCTGGTAGTGACAACGAAGGAGAGGAGGTTAATGAACTGCACGCTCGCGCCTCTGCCGCTTATCAAGCCCGCGCCAACCTGTCCGCAATCACCCGCCCCGCTGGTGCCAAATATGCGAGCAAAGAAGGAGACAAGTCAGGAGTGTACCGCCCACCCAAGATTTCAGCAACCTCGATGCCCACGTTCGACAAGCGGGAGAAGAAGGAGAAGCCCATGAAGTCAGCCACACTCGACGAGTTCATCCAAGACGAAATGTCATCTGTTCCTATGGCCCAACCCAGTATTGGCACCACGATTATGCAGGGCGGTCGCAAGATCAAGACTGCCACGGAGCGCGCCAAGGAGGACGAAAGGCGCGAGTACGAAGAGCGGAACTTTGTCCGTCTGCCCAAGGAGAGCAAGAAAGATCGTAAGAAGAAGGGCTTAACCGAGAGCCGCCGCATGAACTATGGCGGCGAGGAATGGAGAGGACTGAGTGAAGGATTGGATAGAATCAGCCAGCTGACACGCGGCAAGAGCTCTGGTGGTGGCACCAAGGCGCTTCTGGAGAAGAGCCGGAAGAGAGGCATTGACACGGTGGACGGTCCGCGTGGCAGTGGTGGCGGCGCTGACATGGGCGAAAGATACCAAAAGAAACTGAAGATGCTGGAGAAGGGCCGCGGAAGAAACCGGAAGTAAAGGGGATTTCTTTCTGCTTCTTTAATATACAGTCTATACCCAGGTCTATCTAACATAATGGCCATATTTTTCATATCGCTCGTCATATCGTTGCATTGACTGCAAAGCATGTCTCAGAAGCTAATACCAGCATCGCAGCCTTCATCTGTTGTCGGGCCCTTCCCTATTCCATTTCTTATTCTGTCCTCGGTCTCGACCACACGTGCCGGAAGTGCAAAGCCAAGGCCAAAAAATACAAACAACGCCCATTTCCAACGGAAGGGGTTGAAGGCCACGCAGAAAACAAACCACCAGACAAGCTCCAGATAAGTGAAAAAATCGAATGGTCCCACTGGAGATGCAGCCTTGAGCAACCTTGTCATGTCGATCCAACACTTCATCCAGAACGGACTCGGCCTAGTCAAGGGGTCGACCAGAAACATGAGGAGTATTCTGGTGTAGATTCCAATATGCCAGTTGCCGACCGTCCCAATGGCGTTCATGTACGTGCAATTGATGCACGATATGCTCGGATGGCTTGGAGGGAATGTCTGCAGGTACCAGTTGGGCGGGTTATAAGGCGTTTGGAAGCATGAGCCTGGCAGGAAAGACGATAACTGGGGTCTTCCAAACCCTGTTGCCATCACCACAATGTCCCCTTCAATGATATCCTGTTTGCCTTGCCCGCCGGGATCGACCCCCTTATTCCTCCGGTTGACCCTCACGCCCATTTCGGTGAACTGCTCAATATCGCACCTCACCCACTCGGCCTTGTTCGATCTCAGCTTCTCCATAATGTCCGAGTTCACCATCGGCGTGTCGGTGAACAGCCCCTTCTTCGCCGGCGCTAGGTCCTCCAGGTCGCGGTAAAACATTTTACGCAGTAACATCTCCGGTATCCAGCTCAAGAACGTCTCCTGCCCGAAAATGTTGAGCGCCAACAGCATATTCCAAATCGGGTTCCGCGGGATAATCCACTTGTCGCTCCTGGCCAGCATGTAAATCTGCTTTGCACCTTCCGCTGTCGCGAACTCGAGCGCCTCTACAGCGCTTGCCCCCCCCCCGATGATGATCATCGTCTTGTCCTTTGTGTGCTTGCACGAAGCGGACAGTTTGCTCGAGTGGTGGATCTGTCCCTTGAACTGATCCATCCCAGGCATTCTCGGCACGTTTGGCTCGCCGCAGGTTCCAATAGCGGCGATGACACCATCGAATCTGCCGTTGGAGGGCGAATTGATGATCCACCTCCCTTTGTCATCTTGGTACATGTCTTCGACTTTGGTGTTGAATTTCGTCCGAGTGTCGAGGCCGTATCGCTTCCAGAGGTCGCGCACCTGAGAGAGGATCTGCTGGCGGTCGGGGTAGCCTCTGCCCCATTGTACCGAGGGGTGGAAGCGATACATGAGGGAATGGATCTGGAGGCTGGAGGTGTTGTTCACGCGGGACCATATTCCGCCGAGGTTCTGGGGGGAGCCGGACTCGAAGATGGTGACGTCGAAGCCATGGCCGATGCAATGGGCTGCGCTTGTCACACCAGTGATGCCGGCACCGATGATGGCTATTTTGGGGCGCGAGGGGAGGTGGGTGTTGGGGCCTGGAGGGGTTGGGGAGAGAATTTTGTCGAGGAGGCATTGGACTATTTGGAAGAGGAGGAGGACTGGGTGGAAGAGGAGGTAGGAAAGTCGAGATAGAGGTGATTGGGGGGCCATTTTTGATTGATGAGGTAACTAGAGTAGTGGTGAAATAGGGGAATATGGTAAAGGGGTAAATGGATACTATGATCGCTGTAAAGTTGAATTGGTAGAAAATATCATCTTTGACTCTATCTTGCACTCCTAAGAGAGTATTTTTGTTCATGCTTGCCGCATCCTGATGATGGTTCTGGTGTTGCACCGAACCCCTGTGTGTTGCTTGTGTAGTTGACGTCATTCAGGGTGTCAATCAGATAGCATGTGAAAGTGTCCCCACCACTACTCTTGCAACTGTTTCCAAATTGTATCTGACATTCAACAACTTTTGGGACCACGAACACAGATGATTGCCTGTCAGAGATATTCTCTTGTATGCCGGCATTTCATCATCCATCTTTTTGGGTCCTCTTCCTTCAGAATGGTACAGTTTCCTGTGTGGGATGCGGATTCTGGCCCCTGTCCACTAAAAAGGGGCTAAAACTGCACATCAACGACATCCTTTTCTCTCGTTGCTTGCCCATCGGTCAGACTTTGGGCCTTTTGCCACTGGACCACGATCATCTTCTGTGCATGCCAAATACACAGCATATCAACAATTCCGCCGTCTTGAACACTTTGAATGTTCCATTGCCATTGGCTACGCGGTGAGGCCCACAACTCGGAAACTCACCTCTCATCCTTGCATGACCCTTACTTCCGCCTTCCGTTACCATATCCATTCTATATTTTTCTTCATATCGTTCTGCAGCTCCAATCATACATTTATCCCAACATGATAACAACGCTCCGTATGCTATGTCTCTGCTTCTTCTTCAAACCCCCTTGTTTATACATATTCATGCATAAGTGAGCTTGAGGCCCTTTGAATTTCCTTCGTTCCAAACGCCATTTCTCTCCCCATCCGTCCAGAATATGCAAATAACAAACGAACAAACTAAACGAACAGGATCAACGAGCAATGTACAAATGAAAAGACCAACGTGCAGTCCCGTGAAGACCTTCTCCATTGATCTACTAGCTTCCTTCCTTCAGCGCGTGGATGTCATCAGCCATCAAACCCATTAGGCTCATGATCGACTGGTGGTTGTTCTTGAGGGTTGCAATTTCGCTCTTGAGGGTCTCGATCTCGTTCTGAAGCGGCGCGCGTGCCTTCTTGATCATGTCGTTCAAGTCATTACTGAGGTCCCTCTTGGTTTTTGCAATATTTGCACCCGCAGTTTTGTTGATGGTGACGAGCGTCTTGTTTGCTTTCTCGAGTTGAGACTTGAAGCGAGCTACCTCGGCCATGAGTTTGCTGCAGCCCTTGCACTCATCTTGTTGCAGCTTGTTAGAGCTAGTCTCATGCGAAGATTGACGCTGCTCGTGTCAATACCGCGTGGGCTGCTCGTGTCGTTGATACTGGTACCAGAACGCTGCCTGAAGGACTGACCGGTGGTCAAGTCAGCAGCTCCAGCCGATTTTGCCTTGTGCTGAAGCTTGCTTTATGCGGCGAATCTGCTCCATTGCGGTATGTTGCCCTTCTTTAGCGCTGTTATCAAGTTCTTGACTGAGGAATCGGCTGAGGTACGCTTGGGTTGGACTCCTACGTTTGCTCAGCTATCATGTAGTCATTGAACGCTCTGTTATCTGCAAGCCCATCTTTTACGCCGGGGGCGCCATTTTCGCGTCGCTTCCAGATTAGTTTAAATATATGGAAAAAGGAAAACAAAACGTGCTGTAGAGGGAGGAAGGCAGACAAATATGTTGTTGCTGGAGGAAGACACGTAATGTGGTTGTGAGGAAATTGCGATTTCTTTTGCTGGGGTAAAATTTCGAAATTTTTGAAGTCGCCTCAAAAGTAAACAAAGAATGAACACGTCGTAATCCCGCCCAAATTTCATTTGTTACCGACACCTAACTCGTTCGCAGTCGTCACAATTAACATATGCTAAGCAGTGCCGCGTCCCCGGGTCTCGACATGCCCGACTATGCGCTTAGTGGTGTCGACTATTTCATTCAATTCAACCTCATTGAATTCTTCTTGGACTAAGACTTCTAGTTGGTCAGTTCTCAACCTCCGTTCAAAGTCCAGTGTCTACCCATACTCTCCGTTTTATCAACCCGTCTGAATCAAACATCCTCCTTTTGCCCTTGTTGAACCCATAATATGCAGTTTATGTACACATTAATAGTGTGCCTTCGCAGTAATGTTGAATCAGCCCCCCCTTTTATGATCCTTTAATCAATAACGCCAAATAGCATCCGCCATCGCCACGACCTGCGCCATCTCCTTAACATCATGGACTCGCACGACATCAGCTCCCCCCTGAACAGCAGCCGCAACGGTAGCCGCTGTGCCCCATATCCTCTCCTTCGGTGTTGGTACGCCAGTGACTCTCCCAATAAAACTCTTCCTACTAGACCCAACAAGCCACGGCAGACCTTGTAACCCAGGCCAGAACCTCAACTCATCTAAATGCCTCAGCACATCCACGTTCTGCCACCCGACTTTGGCAAAGCCTAACCCGGGGTCTAACACGATCCTCCACCGTCTGATACCAGCCGCCTCCGCAGCTGCTACCCTTTCCACCAGTTCCTTGGCAATCCCGCCGATAAGCCCTCCCTCGGAATCAGGATACTCAGCAAGACTATTCATCGTCGCCGGTGTCCCTCTCATATGCATGAGACAAATTGTCGTCCCCAGCCTCGCAACAGTGGGCAGCATTTCTGGATCCATGCTTCCACCTGAGACATCGTTCACAATGTCGGCGCCGGCGGCGACAGCGGCCTCGGCAACGGATGCTCGGTAGGTGTCTACGCTGATGAGAACCGGTCTGTCCGAGAAGTGAGAGCGGATAAGCTTGATGGCTGGGATGACCCGGTTGAGCTCTTCTTCCACGGAAACCTCAGGGGTGTTGGGGGCTGTGGACTGTCCTCCAACGTCGATCATGGTTGCACCTGCGTCCAAGAAGGATTTTATGTTGGACATGAGAGTTGTCTCTTCGAGGAATGTGTTTTGCCCGCCGTCAGAAAAGGAGTCAGGGGTCATGTTGAGGATACCCATGACGTGGGTTTTCCGGGCTTGGTTGAGAGCCGTGATGGGAGGATGATGTGCCGACAACGGGGTCATAGTGGTGATAGGGGTGGTAGATGGAGGGAGCGCATCAAGATAGTCCCGCGTTAGGGTCCATGGCCGGTTGGGGTCGATAGGTTTGTCGGGGATAAGTCTCGGGAGCCGTTGTCAGCCAGGGGTTCGTGCCAAGATAAAAATGGCTAAACAGGACTTACTCAGCAAGAGGCTTCAAGACAAATTCTCTTTCTGGGATTCCAATGTGAGGAATGGTAAGGCGTCCATGGTCGAACTTGATATTGTCATAGAGAAGAATGTCGAGATCAATGTTACGTGGACCCTTGTCAATGATCTTTTTGCGACCAAGAGAGTTCTCAATGTCTTGGAGCGCATCCAATAGGGCAAGCGGCTCAAGAGTCGTCTCAACCTGAAATATTCTTTAGTTTCTGGACTAATTGGTAGCGGGAGACGGACTAGACGTACCTCACAGGCACCATTCACGAATCTATCCTGGTCTAGCACATACATGGGCTCCGTCTCCCACAGGCTACTTGTGCGCTTGACCTTGATGCCCCGCGCATCCAGCTCAGCGCATGCCTTTTCTATCCAGCCAATACGATCCCCCAAGTTGCTCCCCAAGGCAATATATGCCACCTGCTTCCGCGCTGGATCTGGCGGGGGAGGGCTGGCCATCTTGGCAGGCAAGTTTACTTCCTTTGGCTTAAAGTTGCGCGGAAGAGTGTAATTTTTGAAGGCGAACGAGTCAGCCGAGAACGGTGCTGTCTGGGAAAATTGCCTCTGTTCAATTCTGCTCACGCGCAGGTATTGGCAAGAATAGCATACATATCTGGCACTGGGTGAAAGTAGTCGGGGTCGTCTCAATGGACCTGCGGCGATGAGTATAAAGCTCTTCATATTCTGCCGCACTGTGAAGTCACCAAAGTCGAGAAGTGGCCCAGTGAGTTCTAGCGAGTGACCCGACTTTCGGAGTCTCCACCAATGCTCGAGGGTGTAAAAGGGTTAGGGTTGGAGGCACGGTTGACCTTATCCGTTTTTAGGGGTCTCAGTTGGAACAACAACCAACAGGCGATGTGGGTGTTGTCTCGGGTTCAAACTCCGGGTCATGCACTCAATTTCCAGAGCGCTGGGCCTGAAGGTTTCCGACGTCCCGTGGATGGAATTACAGTACACGTTGTGGCAAACTGAAGTACCGGGGACTCGGAGACTTCCGACATCAATGAAAGGGCCAGCCAGGCATGTGGGAGCCAGATCCCAACCGTCGCCGTTGAAACGCCTGGTCTGGTCGTCAGCTATCGAGGTCTTTCAAGTGTCAATTCTCGCTATAAATGCAAAGCCATGCCTTTGCCGGAGCATTATTCATCCATTCAGCGCACCCCGGGTGGTTGCTCGAGGATCACAGTTCCAAACTTCCAACAAAGCCAAACCGAACCGATGCCTCGGTCTGTCTTTGACCTCCGCAGTTCGGTCGCGCAGCCGAGTCCCCCAGCGTCCCCATGATCGCCCAATAAAGCTTAGCGTAGGGGCGCGGGCAACCTCGGCACAGCGGTGATCGTGGCCAAGACTCCGCGTACCCCAGATTCCAAGATGCGTGCGCTTCCCCAGATCCAACTGATTGATAACTGACCATCTTCCTCGTGCTTCCGTTCTACCTTCTTTGTTTTTCAGCAGCGAGTTTTCTACTTTTTCTTTCTCAACATATCATTTCCCTTTTGGAGTTATTCCGTCAGTCAACCACAGTCATCATGGCCTCTCCTCGTAAGTTGACCTCCAATCATCCACCCCCGCGCACCGTCTCCCAACGTTTCCGCAGTGGCAATACCGTTGGCGCATTCAAATAACCGGATTGCTAACATGATGTTTTCTTTTCGCCTTGCAGAGCAGATCCGCACTGATATCACCGATCTCTTCGGGATCAAGCACCCCATCCTCCTCGCCGGCATGAACGTCGCCGCTGGGCCCAAGCTCGCGGCGGCCGTCACCAATGCCGGTGGTATGGGTGTCCTGGGTGGTATCAGCTACACCCCCGAGATGCTCAGGGAACAGATTGATGAGATCAAGAAGCATCTCACCGACAAGAAGGCTCCATTCGGTGTTGATCTCCTCCTTCCCCAGGTTGGTGGCAACGCCCGCAAGACCAAGTAGGCCATTTCCTGACCGATCCATTCTCGATTCTATCTTGCTAACGCTTTCGGTTTGCAGCTATGACTACACCAAGGGCAAGCTCGACGAGTTGATTGACATCATCATCGAGTCCGGTGCTAAGCTCTTCGTTTCCGCCGTTGGTGTTCCCCCCAAGCACGTCGTCGAGAAGCTCCACAAGAACGGCATCCTCTACATGAACATGATCGGCCACCCCAAGCACGTCAAGAAGTGCCTCGACCTGGGCGTCGATATCATCTGCGCCCAGGGTGGCGAGGGTGGTGGTCACACTGGTGATACCCCCACCACCGTCCTCATCCCTACCGTTGCACAGCTCGTCAAGGGCCACAAGTCCCCATTGACCGGCAAGCCCGTCCAGGTTGTTGCTGCCGGTGGTATCTGGAACGGCCAGCTTCTCGCCTCTGCGCTCATGATGGGCGCCAGCGGTGTCTGGGTTGGTACCCGTTTCGTCCTCTCCAAGGAGGCCGGCGCCCCCAAGGCCCACAAAGACGCTGTCCGCACCTCTGGCTTCGATGACAACATTCGCACCACCATCTTCACCGGTCGCCCTATGCGCGTGCGTGCCAACCCCTACATTGTAAACTGGGAGGAGGACCGTGTTGCCGAGCTCAAGCAGTGTCTCACCAATGGCAAGATTCCCCACGAGATTGACCTTGATAAGCTCATGGCTGGTGAGGTCCCATCCATTGCCGATCTCAAGAAGATTGGCCTTGTCGCTGCCTCCACCCCCGACAACGCCGAGGTTGATGTTGATGACCTCCTCGACTCGCTCATGCCCCACCTTATGGGCAAGTGCGCCGCTGTTGTCAATGAGGAGAAGTCGGCCAAGGAGATTGTCGATGAGTTCGTCAACGATGCCGTTGCCGTCATCAAGAAGGGTAACGCTCAGCTTGTCAGCTTGCCCAAACTTTAGAGGGCAGGAGGGTATGATAGATTGGTGTTTTTTTGACTGTACTATAGCGTCGTTCTGCACATATAATGACATTTCACGATTTTGAATACTCCATGGTCTTACCCCTTTTTTCCTAATGACTAGGGTTCATCTTCAATGGGTGTCGGACCCCTAATGGATAAAGCAAATTGCACATGATCGGGTGCCGACAAGTCGAGGCAATACTGCAAGCGTTCTGCTGTCGGTTGCAAATTGTCGCAGAATTCCATTCAAGGCTTGGAACTCCACTTCGGACCCCTGCTGAGGTCGATCAACTTAAGCTGGTGAGGTCGGTCGGGAAAAGCGGGGCCGGGCGGCTTTCCGGGTCGTCGCTCGGTCAATGACCCAACAGCAAAACTCGGCAAAGAATAATGGCGGTTTTGAGACATTGGTTGGAAACAGGCGGCCAGACGCTTTACAAAGCGGCAGTTTAAAAACTACCTACTTCTCCTCAACACCACAAATCGTTCATAGTCAGGTTATCACTGACCCCGAGACTCCGAGGCACTGGAGGCACAAAAATTAGAGTCCAAGTTCAGCCACCCATGTTTCTTTGTCGGTCATCTTACACTTACAGAGGTCTTTTCAGCCATGGTGAAAATCTGTCAATCTCTCTATCCCCAGCTTCAGGCCTCTTGGTGTGGTCTACTGACCTAGTCCTCCTGCTGGCGTCGCACATTGTGTCCATGACCGGGGAAGCAACACCAGACACTCTTCCTTTCTTCCCGCTACCGCACATCGTGGTCCCTGCTGTGCCCTTTGTTTACAGTCCTTGCAGATCTTCACCATCTCGTCTCATCAAAAGAGCTGCATCTGACCATCATGGCCGGCCTCTCAGCCACGGCCACATCCCTCACCTGTTTTGCTCCTAAATTCTTCCTTGACCACATTGTATCCGCCTTTCTAACTTAGAATAGCCATGTATAGACCGACCACCACTGCTATTGAACTTTGGCCAGACCAGGTGCTGACGCTGTATATTAGATGATCACTTCCTACAGGTTTCAAATCAGTTTCTCTCTTTCACTTCGCTATCTGTTATTGAATACATCAACAACTTCCTCTCCTTTTTGACTCTTCGTTTCTTCACAGCCCTAGCGGCTTTACTTTCCTTTCTCTTAGCACTTCAGTGCCAGTCGTTCCTTGACTTTGTTTTGCAAAAGATCAGGGGCAGGTTCCCTAGTTACTTACATTCCTTTTTAACGTTAGACAAAATGAGAGGCTTTAGCGCAGGTGCTGGTGGTGGGATAGTGGGTATGGTGCTCAAGGTTGCGCCTGTTGCGTGCTCCTTTTTTGCCTTTGTTTTCCTGGCCATTGCACTATCAGCAGGAAGCTCGCCAAATTACATTGAAGGTCTGAGTGTGATCAATGTATGTTCAGCTCTGCCCCTAATTTGCCGCCCTTTGCCTCGTCACCGCTAACCGCAAATCATCAAAGTTCAACATGTCCACCTTTGGCAAGAACCTCATCAAGGCCCCCAACGTCCAACAAGCTGCCCAAGGCGCCTGCGACAAAGCCGACAACGCCGTCACCGATGCGGGCAACGCTCTCGGCGACGCAGCCGGCGAAATTGGCGGGCTTTTTGGCGGCCAAAAGGCCAAAGACGACGCCAAAAAGGCCCTCAACGGCGCCTCCAACGCAGTCGGCGACGGCGTCGGCACAGCCTGCGAGAAGGGCGCCGAGATCGCCGATAAGGCCATCCAGCTCGGCCAGGACCTCGTCGACAAGGCCCTCGGTAGCGTCGCCAAAGCCATCGGCCTCAAAGAGTACTACTCGATCCACATCGGCGCCATGTGCGAAGGCATGTACACCCCCTTATTCTCCGACCCTGCCGCCAAACCAAGCGTGGAGAAATGCACCAAAAAGTTTGTCGTCGAACAGACCGACCTCTCCAAGTCCCTTGACACCTCACTCAACGTTGGCCCCTTCAAGTTCAAGCTCTCCGACGTCGGCCTGATTGACACCATCCAAGACGCGCTGGACCTCATCCCCCGCGCCCTCGCAGCAATGGGCTTCTTCTTCCTCATCTCAACCGTCTTTTTGGCCCTTGCCTTCCTGGGCTCAACCGTCATCCTCGCCGCCGCCTTCGCCCCCGCCCTCGCCGCCTTCGAGACCACCCTCATCCTCCCGACCTTGGTCTGCCTCGGCATCGGCTGGTTCCTCGCCGGCGTCGGCACCCTCGGGCTCACCGCCGCCACCGAAAAGATAAAAAATGCTATCAACGAGGATGGTGCAAAGTTCGGCCTCTCCGCCGCCACGTCCCCGGGTCTCTACTTCCTCATCTGGGCCACCGCCGTCCTTTCCACCGTCGGCTTTGCTACCCTGGCCTACGCCTGGTATAAATCCCGGCACATCAGCGGCGACCGCTCCGAAACCGACTCCGACCTCGACGAGCAAAAGCACGTCGCCCGCGGCCAGTACCCGATCATGCAGGGCAACTACCCCCCTTCTGAGCGGGGAAGCTACTACGGCGCTCAGGACGGGCAGGATCAGATGCAGCAGGTCGATTTTGGGGCGGGGGGCCCTAATCAAGGGCAGACGCAGCAGCAGGATGACATGTACCTCCCGTCACCGGTGAATGACGGGAGGCCGAGCAAGGAGTACTACCAGCAGCAGTAATCGAAGCTTCTATCTTGTTGTTTAGACAACAATAACTGGGCGAGACTACTGTTACTGGTTGGCCAACCCGTCACTCGCTACCCATGCATCATCACTGGAGTTGAGGGAGTTCAAGTAGTTGGCTTATCATGGCTTTGGGTCAATCTTGGACAATTTCTTTTTGGCTTGGAGCGGTACAACACAGCTGGCGTTCAGGGACACATTTCTTGGATTACTTTCCATTATCACATTCGCTATCATTGACCACCACCAATCTACCTGTCGTTCACTCATCCTCTAATAAGAAATCTAATATTTTACTGAAAATACAGAGAACATCATCACGTACACTGACATCATCGTGTAATAGATAGTTATAAGAAACATACTTGTATTACAACCAACCCCCCATCACCCACCAATGCCATTTTTGCTGGTAAAAGCTTTGCAATCATAACTAATCATGACACAGAACAGGAAAAGCATCGTGGATTCAATATCACACCTCATCCTAATAGCCCCCAAAAGAAAAACAGCCCGGGAATAACAACATCAGTAGCATATCGAAAACTACTGAGAAAAAGCAGCCTAGCAAAACCCCATGATCCCACAATTAAAGAAAAGTACCAGTCTTTGTACCATCCAGCCATTCCATGCGCCGTCCCGCGCCGTAGATGTATGTTTGCACACAGGTATTGTCGGAATTTTGTCTTTTTGTCACTTTTTTGACCCAGTGAGGGAGAACAAGTGCGAGATGAGCATTGAGCGCACATGAGATTTCCCTAGCTATAGGGTAACCGTCATCGCTTAGGCGGCGAGCAGAGGCTCCTCGTCACCGGCCTTAGCAGGGGGGGCGATGGGCTCTGGCTTGATCACCTTGGGGACCACAGGCTCCGAGCTCTTGAAGTCCTCCTTGGGGGCGGCGGGGAAGTCAGTCGGCTTGAGCTCGGACTTGTGGCCATCCTCCTGACCAACAGCGCCCTTGATCAAGGACTGGGCCTTGGCAGTATAGTCACCCATGTACTGTTTGGTGACTTGGGTGGCCTGTTCAGTGTTCTTCTGAACCAAGGAGCGGATCTGCTCGGTCTGGTCGTTGATAATCTCACCAGCGTGCTGAATCTGGCTATCGATAAGCTCCTGGTTGGTGGTATAGATCAGGGGAGCGAAGAAGACGACGGAGGTGGCGAGCAGGGCAAGACCCCAGTAAGGGACAACCTTGACCAAGTAATACGAGATGAAAGCGCCGAGGGCAACCTAGCGGGGCGAGTTAGCAAGCAGGTCTGACGACATAGCTCCAAACGCCCAGGATACAAGCTCGACGACCGAGTGGGTACTTACAGCAGACGAAGCCCAGATATTTTCAGCAAAAAGGATGCGTTGTGCCTCGATAACACCAAAGTTGATGAGTTCGTTGGCATCGCCAATGACGGCGTCAAGAGTCTCCCGAGGAACGGTATAGTACTTGCGAGGACGGAGCTGGGTAGCGAAGCCGTTGTTCAAAATGGCCTTTCCGGCGACCTCGGCCGCAATGGTGACACCAAGAGCCATCCACGTGAGCTTGAAACCCCAGCGGAGAACATCCAGGTACCTAACCGAGAAGATCAACGAGACGATTGTGAGATAGGCAATGCCAGAAGCGCCTACAATTCCTGATCAGTACTGGTTTGATTGCTGTCCTAGAGATGGCGTGGAACATACGAGGGTTCTTCCATGACAACAGCTCGGAGAAAAACGAGTGGTAGTGAGTCAGGGGCTGGCCGGTAGCCGCGGTGTAAGAGGGAGGGCGGCGAGAGTTGGCCAGGTTGGACAACTCATCTGTGGTCCTCGCCCCCTCGGCCTTGATGTTCTGAGCTACAGGGCCTGCGACAAAATCAACGTCAGCATTTGCATGGTCGGGATAGGGGGTGTGCAGCTTATCATACCGTTGGTAACATTGTTGTAGGTGGCCGCAATGTCTGTAACAGTTATTGTCAGTCTATGTCTAGGTCACAGGCATCGAGGCATCAATGTGTCGTGGAGCTGAAACACTGGAATTGCGTTAGCCGGTTGCCATTGGTCAGGATGATGAGCAACAGGAGAGCAAAAGAAGCATCGCACAAACCTTACTGCTTTTGAGGGCATCCACATTGGGATTGCCATTCGCATGTCCGTTCGCAAAGTCGGCCATTTTGATGGGTATGATGTCGTTGTGCGGGGATTACTGGTAAATCGTCAGCTGTCAAGAGAGAGGTGTTCGGCGAGTCGTCGACTATCGGAGGGGAGTAGTCGTGTGCGCGCCGAGGAAGCTGGTAGGTGTAGAATGTACAAACAAAGCTGGTGAGTGATGTGATTTCTTGGTGGCAGAATGATGACTTTTGGATTGGATTTCGGGAGATGGGTTGAGGATTGCCAGAAGATTTTAGAGGAAGAGGGAGAGCAAGGTGGAGGAATGACGCGGGTGGGAGGAGCTTGAGACACCAGGACTTGCTTCCAAGTTGCTGCCTTCTGCACGCGGTGCACTGACTGATCCGCTCCGACGCTCTCACTGATAGCATACACTAGAGCTTGGATATGATAGCATAAGGGGGGCACTGCAGCCAGTCTGGCACAGCTCTGCCCCACCAATTCTCTTTCCCATTCAAACAGTTCGTCGGCAGCGGGACGCAAGCACCACATCAAGATGATGAGATCATTGCCAGCAGCCCCCCTCCAAAAACAGGATAGCCTGTCAGCCTATCAACAAGCTTCCCGATTTCCCAACGGGCATTTACCTATTCTTTTGCACTGTCGGTATCTTGACCTTATTACACAAGTAATCATATCTCTCTGTCTCTATTCCTTCTTCCAATAGAGTCTAATCTTCTTCTTTTCACGAGTGCGATAAGCCCCTTGATGAAAAACCATTTTGCATCCAACTCTAGCGTTGTACTTTGACGTGCCTTGGCTTGCTCTCGTCCCTTGTCCCCTGTCCCTTTCTCCGGTACGTGTCTCTTGGCCTGCTTCTTCCGTTGCTGTTCTAGCCCATAATGGATTTCACATGCTTTTTCCACCACTTCCGATAATCGTAGAACTGGCCGTGACGCGCCGTTTCGCCCCGTCAGCATCCTTGTTGCTTGAGCTTGCTGCCCCTCAAAAATCCACTCTCTTCTTCTTGCTTCTTCCAGAACGAATGGTGTCCACACCAGCTCGATAACCGATGACGTTGTGAGGCACACGACATCACTGACAACAACCATCCAAAAAAAATAAAAATGGATTTGTTTAGTGCATGTGAGCGTTTCAGCTGGTTCCTTTTATCAAGACATTCAAAACCTGCAAGGTAACGTCGCATTTATAAATAGTTATCTCGTCAACAGGCTTCAGCTATCAAAAAAGAACCACTTGCCACGGGTGATTTGGTCCTGTGTTACCTGCAGGGACGTTTGTGCATAACCCACTTTGAATGCACAGATCCACCTGCGAATAGCCTCAACAAACTTCTTGACCTTGCCTGGGTAAACATTTGATGCAAAGAAGCACGCCCTCCTCCCCCCCCCCGAAAAGAATCGGCTGCAATCTGCATGTTTCCAAGCGCCACCCCCGAATTTCCTTCCACACTTCCCGAACCCATTCCTATCAAGCCACCATTATCCATCATCATCTGCGCCCCTACGAATAATATTTTCTTGGAAACATCCCCCCCAACCACCTCCTATAACCATGTCACAAATGAGATCCTTTTCTTTCGTCTTAACAATATTTGATTTAAGCTCTGCAGTAGGTATACACTATACTCAGTCGGGTTCATGTCCCCGCCATGTTCTTCCTTCACCCCATCGATACCGCTTCATCCTCCCCTATACTATCGCCTGTGTTTATACAGATTTGGACATACTATAACGGCGGCCTAAAAACCCAACTATCAACTATTGGTATCTCATATTGGCTTGGGTAAAAACACGTCCTCGCCTCATCATTAAGGGCGATGATTCTTAATCTCAAATATATGACTTCCTCCTCCGAGGGGTCCTCACCAGAGCAGCATACATCAACCATCAAATTATACGTGCCAAAAACATGCGCCTAACCTCCCCCTCATGCACTCACTCCATGTCATGAAGACATGTTCATTATAGTAAAGACCAGCAGTAAAAGATCATTAGCCGTGAAACAACAGTATTCCTACACCACCAAGCCAACCAGTAGCACGTTTCTCACAACAAGCTCACCTCCTCCATCCCCAGAACCCACCGCCGCCCGAAGCATTAGTAACAGCAGGCGCTGTAGCAGCCTTCTGAGGAGACTCGCCAACAGCAGGCACAGAGGCTGGCCCGGTCGTCCCAGTAAGGCGGCCGAACATGCCCATAGCTGCTACCGCTGGCCCACCGCCGTCCGCTGTGGCATGACTTCGCTGTAGCGCTGGCGGTGTCTCACCTGGTGCAAGCCCAAAGGCTTTCCGAAGTTGCTCCAACTTCTGCTTCACCTCTTCGGCTTCCTGCTTGGCGACAGCTTCGGCCGTCTTCGCAGCCGCAAGCTCAAGCAGGAGAGCGTCGCTCTCACTGGTGGGGATAGGCGGGGGTGGAGGCGGAGCCGCGACGTTCAGTGTGGAACCAGCGGAATCCCGGCTAGACTTCTTCTGCATCGTCATCGACGACGCTCGTTTATTGTAGTTGGGAGGGGCGTGGGATGGGGTAGACCTGCTGCGGCCGAGCTTGAGCTCGCGAAGACCGCTCGTGCCCGCCGCCGTACCAATCTGGGGGAACCACTCGGTACTGGTCGCATTGGATGCGGGCGTGTCGGACGCCCTAATCCGCATGCCATGTATCTGCCGCTCAAGACGCTGTTTCTCCTGGTGTAGAGTCCGGACGTGTGTGTGGCTCTCCCTCAGCTGCTCCTTCAGGGAGGAGACCTCCTGCTCCACTTCATGAATCCTGCGTTCGTGTTCTCGTGACCTGGACACCTCATGGGATAATTGTTCTTTTGCCCGAGCCAGCTCGTCCCGAAGCTGTGATTTGGTCTGCACCATCGATGACCGTCGGTTGACAACTGAGTCACTGAAACGGAGTTCGACGATATCGAGCAAGTCGGATAGTTGTTCCGAGGTGGGTTTATCTGCCTCATCGCCCTCTTCCGACGTTGGCTCAGTCGAGGCATCTCGTATGGTTTCCTCGCTATCGACGCTGGATGATAATGCTGCTAAGTCCTCGCCGCCTGCCTTTCTGCGCAGGCCGTCCAGCAACGACCGCACTGCTTTTCTATCCTCAGCACGGTCTTCCTTTTCTTTTTGTAACTGGCTGGCCAATAATGCATGATTCCGTTGCAGTTCGCTAAGCGCTGTGAGTAAGTCTTCAATCTGGCTGTGAAGTTGCTTGTCCTCCTTGCTGTTGTTGGCGCCGCTTGAGAAGCCGTTGGGCGCTGTCTTTTGAGGCGCGCCCGTGACCGTTGAATCTTCAGCGGAGCTGTCCCTTGAGATGGACGTTGCTTCGGTAGATACGGAGCTGAGGACGCTAGCGGCAGATGAAGTGGTGGACGAGCCAACCTCCATCGAGTTGAGGGTGGAGGCCAGGCTCTGCTTCGACGTGCTGCGCCGAAGCATACTCAGCGGACGTGACACGGCGCCGAGACCGGGGTTGAGCGTGTTGGTGCTGGTATTAGTATTGCTATTGTTGTTGGCAGACGACGCAGAGGCAGCTGCCGCAAACGTGGCAAATCGCGGTGTTGAGGAGGAAGCCCAGAGGCGACCCAGAAAACGGGAGGCTGCGGTGGTAACATCCGACACCTGCTGTGCAGTTGCATCTGTGCCACGGGGGTTGGCGCTTGGGCTAATCTTAGCCTCTCTATACCCCTGCTCCAAGGCTGCCAATCGCGCCTTGGTGACAATTTCGGAGAGGGCAGCGAAATCTTGGACAAACTCATCGGCGTTGTAATTGTAGCAGTCCCACAGTCCACGCGATAGCAGCAGGTGCATCACATCCTCGAGTTCGGTGCACGCCAGAATACGTGCCTGGTTCTTGCGCATGAGCGATAGTGCCACTCGCATAATGGTCTCTGACGCCCCCTCGGCAAAGATTACATCGTAGATGCGAAACAGCATGGGTAGGGGGCACGTTACGGCGAAGAAAGAGAGGAACCACTGTGAAACATATGCGGGTTCGACTTGCAACTCGTCCAGATGCGTCGACAGAGTGGACAGATGCTGTCGCAGAAGCTCTCTGAATTGGTAGATGCGCACATGCAGCCCTGACAGATCGGGAACGAAACAGTGGCGCAGATCGTAGTTCTCCATCAACCTAGTTTGAGTGCGTCAGTTAGTCTAAATACTCCGGACGAATCGGTTCGATTCCTATTCCCTTACCTCACCAGGACACAGAATGCCTGCTTGTCCCCCATATGCATGAGTAAGGGGCCAACCAAAAAGGCGAGCCCTTGACAGTACCCAATCTTGGTGTCGTATAGACTGAAGCACTTGAGCACACGACCGAGCATTCGTTGTCCGTCGCCTTCGGGATCCCTAAACATGTCCACACCCGGAAAGCTTCGGCCAAGATCCTTGCTGATGACGCCCTCATAGGGACTGGATTCGCCAGACAACTGTTCGAAGACCTCCTCCAGGGCACTATCGCGGGCGCCCGCCATGCTCTGCCAGACAACACCCCGGAGTGGCGGTGGGATACCCTTCCTAACCTTGTTGGACAACAGAGTCGGCAGACGAGCGGCTGTTTGCTGAGGGTCTCTGACCAAGGCGAGGTAAAACTCGAGCTCGGTCATGGGCGTCGGCGGCAAGGTCGAGTACCGAAGGGCTGGAGGAGTCGGCCCGGTGACCATTTTTCGAAGCTGCGCCATCGAGGGCGGTCTCGGGTGGCTCTCTCGCAAGTGTTGCTGTCGCTCAATAATCTTAACTTTGATGCTCTTTGGATTGGTTGCGATTCTGTCGTTCTCTTGTTCCAGTCTTGCAAGTAGCGAAGCGGTGGACTGTGGGAAGAATATCCTGTGTTAGCGTTGAACAAAACAATGAAAAAAGAAGTGTAGTCGTGCCAAGACAGTGGGACGGTGAGACAGTCGAAAGACACGGGGAATTTGTTGCTCGTTGCTCGGTGCAAGTCGCTCGTTTCTCGGGACTCATGTTGTTCATTGTTACACCTACCGTTTGTGCGTTTTGTTTGTTCCTTGCCTCCATGTCTTCTGTTGCCTGAAGTTTGTCCCAATCAACTGCGTCTGAGCCGGAACTCGACCTTGAATCAACGGCCACATCATGCGAGCTTCCATCTTCAGCTTCGCCTAGCTCATCTTGCAAGTTGGGCCCCCTCTTTTTGCGTGTATCGGGTTCAAATATCTCCGATTCGCTATCGTCATCGTCATCGTCATCATCTTCCTCGTTCAATGTCTCGGCCACGGTCTTGCTCGGGGCGTATTCGGTATTGTAGCGGGAAGTGATGGTACTCGGTGGAACGGCCGTGTTTACCGTTAGAGAAGGGGGTTCAGACAGGCGAACTGTGACGAGAGAGTCGTGGTCTCGTGCCTTTTCCTGCATCTCGAGGGGTATCGGCTCTGAGGTGGTTCGCTCGTGGCCCGTTTCGTTCATCGTCGGTGTCGTCACCATGGTTGGCTTCGTAACTTTTCGTGCGCTCGGCAGCCGCTGTTCATCTCTCTCTATTTGGTCGAGCTCCATCCCGAAGCCTCGACCCTCCTGGTCTCCCACAGACTGATGCAGCTGTTCCAAGTTCCAAAAGACGGGAAGGAGATAATTGGCCAATTATCTAGCCCCAAACCGAGAAGAGTTGCCCAAAGGTGTTGTCCCTGGTCTGTTCCTGAGAAGTGGCTCTTCCCTGTGAATATTGCCCCCAAAATTCCAGTTGGTGAAGGCCAACAAAAAACAAAAACAAAAAAAAAAGAAAAGGTACCAACTACCCCTAAGATCTCGTTCGTTCGTTCGTTCGTGTGATTATGGACTAGTGATTAGGCCCCTTCTTCGGCGTGCTGCTCTCTGCTCTTGGCTATCCCTGGTTCCTCCCAAAGATTTTTTGTTTGTTCGGCCTGCTCTTGTTCCAGAATGGTTCGGAGGCGGATGTCGGAGCTTGAATAGGGAAAGAATGGAAGAGCCTGGAGGGCACGGTACGGCAGGGATGGCTTTGCAATAGGCGACAGAGCGGGAAGGCGAGACCACGCGAGAAGTGAGAGAGTCGGTCGAGATCTTCAAGACTCCGAATTGGCCTGCTTCTTGGCACGCGACACTGTTGATGGGGCTCTAGCTGTCCTTTGAAGTTTCATCGAGGGGGCCGACGATGCTGAAACAGTACTGTGCGATCACAAGGCGACCCGCTCCCCACGCCTGCAACACTTGGTAAACACAGCAACAGCAGACTCAAATTTTCTGTCTGTATTTTCCGTCAAAGACAGCCTACACCACAAAGGAGCGACGAGATATGGCGGGCGGAGAGCAGGCGATAACGACACGGTGTGAGCTCGAGAGGGAGAGGCAGGAACAGACGGCCACGATCGAATCGAAATGGGATCATTGCGAACCGTGGTGGCCGGTTCCCAGCCTAGCGAAAAGGCAAGACCCCGAACCCCTGGATTTCCTTGATCCATGCAAGATAATTGGTTGCTTTTCTTCTTCCCTGGTCCAGGCGCGCTCTCCCACTGGCCCAGCGGGGAAACGCGACTGCGGGGCATTATGAATTGGCTGCCACTTCATAAATGGCGATTCCGCAAATGAGACCTCATATCATCATCATCACCAGTCATCAGGGGGTTGCGACGGTATATTTGTCGTGCCAATTGACAGGTTCTAGAACCAGTTGGAGAAAGGAGCTCCTGTTCCTGAACAGGAAAAAAAAAGTGCTGCCAATCAGATCAATCACCTGGGAAAGGGGAGCTTTTTATCCCGCTCGTGCATTGCATGCATGCATGCTGCAGGCGGACCAACTTGCATCTTTTGCCCGACTCGCGATACGCTGGTGGTAGCTGGAGATTCCACCGCTACTTCGAATAACAGGTCTTTAAAGGCCACCAAGTAGCAAGCCCAGTATAGTCAAACGTTCACGCAACCAAAAAAAACCGAAAAAACAGGTTTCTCCTTCGGCGGCCTTTGTCCGCTGAACCTGGACCTCGGCCACATTCACCGCACAAAATATTCGGGAGAAGACACAGGTGCTCGGTTTTAAACATCCAATTATGTTCAGGAATTGTTTGCAACTATAATTCTCATGAAAGATCCCCGAATTCCACAAAATCCAGTGTACCAGTCTGGATCCTCCGTAGAAGTGGGTGGTTGACGAGATCGGCAAAGATCACCACGATTTGATCTTGACATATACATTGCTTAAGAGAAAATCTACCCCAATTGTGCCCTTGAACCCGCCTGCTTGTCATTGTCTATATCCTCCGGCCACTAAATAAACACAACCTAAAGTACATAGATACACACAAAACCCACTCACTTCCTTGCCACCTCAACCATTCGCCGTATTACGCGCAACCAAGCAACCAGGAGCCGTCAGGAATAGTATCAAACTCCGCCATAATATCCGTTTACTCCCCTGTGTCGACTATTTGAATTGCTGTTTTTCATTATCAAATCGAGGCGTGGCCACAATTCGCAAACCAAGGAACATAAGTGTAAAAACTCCCGCCATACAACCGTGAACCTTTGGCGACGCCAGTATATACTCCAGCCTGTTCGTTTTGGTTTTGTATTGCAGTATTTCGCCTGTTACACGCTCTCCTGCCTTCCATCGCATCAGAATCATACAACTTTGGCACATGACCGGCATTACTGGCCAGCAGGCTGGGTTTGCAGGAGCGGACCCGGACTGTTAGCCATTTGCGGTGTCCTATAAGCCGGTGGACCAGGAGCAGGACTGCTGTGGTTGGAGCCGAATCCTGTGGCTTGGCCTTGTGCTTGAACCTGGGCTTGTGCGCGAGCATACGCATTAAGTTGCCCGTTAGGCACCGCGCCAGAAGCAACAGGATTAAACCCCGGTCTCATACCTGGTGTCGCCTGTGGACCTGATTGTTCTCTTTTGTGATCAACCCCAGGAAAGAGTGCCTGGAGCTTCGCATACAGTTGTTTCAGTCCCTCTATTCTTTGGAGACGATCAGCGCTTGGATCTAATGGGCGCTCTAGTACATCATCCGGGGAAACTGGTGGTAATTTAAGCTTCAAGGTCGTACTGAGTGGCGGAGCTGTCAAGAAAGCAGCAGGAAAGATTGCAGTAGCGGGATTTCTTTGGATCGATGACTGATACTGAAAGTTTACTTGAAGCCTCTTCATGCAGCTGGGTACAGAGAGGTTAGTTCAGTTCGTTCTGGTCTATGCAGGGGTAAACATACTGGTTGTAGTCTTCCTTAACCAATCGTTCCTGCTCAGCATAATCTACTCCAGCCTCAGGAGCTGCCTGCGCTTCTTTCTTCAATTCAAGCTGGGCGTTGGACAGCTGCATGGACTCGTACAACAGTTCTGTGTTAATGTCGAAAAGAATCTTGACTCGTTCTTTGTCATGCGGATCTCCACCGGGGCTTTGAGGCGTTGATAACCTCGAGGTGCCATTCACTTGCTGTCCCTGTCCGTTGGCGGGAAACGTGGGCGTTTGAGGCGTCATGGCCGAGCCAGTTTGCTGCTGTTGCGGTTGACTTTGTGGGGGTTGCTGTGTTTGTGATTGTGACGGCTGCTGCTGCTGCTGTGGTGTCGGTGGCTGTTGGGGCTGCTGTGACTGTTGTGGTTGCTGAGAGGGTGGCTGTGGGATTTGGGCTTGAGCTTGAGCTTGTTGCTGCTGCTGCTGCTGCTGTTGTTGTTGTTGTTGTTGTTGTTGTTGTTGTTGTTGTTGTTGCTGCGAAAGAGCCTGTGGCGGTTGATTTCCTTGCTGAGATGGCGGCTGTCCCTGTTGTGCCTGTTGTGCCTGCTGTGGATTCGTGGGTGTCTGACTCCGTGAGTGGCTCTGTGCTTGTTGAGGTGTGCCATATTGGGTTTGTTGGGGGGGCATTGTGGTAGCCGGCGTGTTTTGCGACGGGTTGAATGAACGCTGAGGATTTGATGTCGACAGACCGCCTGCATTCGGGTGGCCTGGGTGCATACGCTGCATCATAGGTTGCTGCTGTTGCTGCTGCTGAAGAGCAGCACTTATCTGATACTGGTTCATTGGCCCGCCCATCATAAAGTTGGCTGGGAGTTGCGGCTGAGGGGCCGCAGAAGAGGGTATACCAGCCCCGTACGGTGAGGAGGTAAAGGGGGCCTGGTAAGCCACTATCGCGTTACTGGCGTCAGTCTCCGTGGTGACATGAGGAGTGAACGGTAGGTTGGCTGTAAAAGAATGTGGGAGTGACAAGGGAAGAGCTTCGGACATCGAGAGGCGTTGCGGCAACTGCCGAGCCATGGCTCTCAGGTCACCACGCGCGAAGTTCCCTGTCGGGTGGGACAAGGACGACAAGGAAACGGGCAGAGAAGGAAAGTTTGCCAAACTGACGGGTGGCTGGACGTCATACGTAGGAAAAGCATAAAAGGGGGGCTTACTCTGACCATTGGCAGCAATGTGCGGCATGGCGGCATTCTGCATCATTCCTGCAGGCCCAGCGCTTCCCATCATGGCCGGGTTATTGTGACCTCCGGGAAACGGGCCGCCTTGGCCTTGTATGGGAAATTGTTGCTGCTGCTGCTGCTGCGCGTTGTACATCATCTGCTGTTGCACCTGTTGCTGGCGTTGTTGTTGTTGTTGTTGTTGTTGTTGTTGTTGTTGTTGCTGTCCCTGGTTTGGTGAAGGCTGCAATTGCGCGCCCTGCGCTGGGGTGCCGTTAAAGCCATACTGAGCTGAGTACATAACTGGTTATCAGGCTGAGGAGCACTCGAGCCAAGAAACAGGGCAAGGCGACAGGAGAACTGCGAGGGGTACGCCAGGGGAAACTGCGAGGGGTACGCCGGGGGAAACTGGAGCGGACTGGGTGGCGGATGGAACGGCGATAGACGTGTCGTGGATCAGATCAGTGGTTGCGACTGCTGGTGTGGGGTAAGGCCATCAACATGGACTTCCAACTTTTGGATCTTTCTCCGTTAACGATAGACTTGAACAGCAGGTACCTGGGTCCCTAGTCCAGCCGAGATGTATATGGCTGGGATGTGACGACAAGTATGTCTCTAACGCAAACCGCAGAGCCGACCGGGCAGCTCAGGCAGGATGAGATGGTATGTAATAACGAACGCGATCGAGAGATGGATGGGGATTGGGTGGGCAATCCGAGTGCTTCTCTGCGCGTCTGCCGCTGTGCCCCAATAATACCAAGAGGCAGCACCCAAGCAAAGACCGCTGGTCAGTGGGGAGGCGCGGATTTGCTACGGGTAGACAGGCTATCAAACGTCCGAACCGCCAGACAGAGATGCGATGGACAGACAGATATGGGACTGGCCTATGCACACCTGTATGTCGCGATCCTTCTTGGGACGAGATTGATGGACGGATCTCGCCTTAACCCCTGAGAGGTGGCACTGGGGGGGACAAGCAACCGGAGATAGATGCAGGTGCAGGTAACGAGGGAAACCGGGGGATTGGCAACGGTAGCTCAAAGCCGATGCCGACGCCAGAAAAAGGGGGGCGCTGCCCGGAACACAATAGTAAAGTAAAAATAAGTCTAGGTAAGGCAGATGGGTGCTAAGAAGGGCTGTTCTTTGCGTGTCGGTTCGGTCGCGCTGGGTGGCAGGCGGGCGTGCTGTGGGCGACGGGTGGGTGTTCGGAGAGAGGGGGGAAACCTAAAAGTTTTGCGTGTTGCGAAATCACGGGACCCAAACCTCGCACGGCAGGGCCCAAAAAGGTGGGTCCAAGCTCAGACGATAGCAACGCTAGTCCTGATTGGCGTTGTACTACCCTGAATGTGGAGTTCTTCTGCATCCACCAAACAACACATCACTGAGATAACCCCACACTCACCAGGACTGGTGTACTTGATACTTGATTTGAAGAAATGGTTGGCTCATGGTATCAAAAGGCGGTCGAGATGTGAACAATGGAACAGATCTTGATAACACTTGTGGAGAATATATGTGAGCCTCGTGGCCTCTCTTGTCTTCTCGTCAGGAGAATGCTGACAAAGACTTTCGAGGCTCGGTTTCATTTTTTGCATTACTATGTTCATTATCTGTACAGATACGCCACTAACACACTTCAGTGAGGTGCACAACTATCGAACTCGTATCTCACCCGCTTGCCTTTTACCTCTTCCCATTGCCATACCGAGTTCCGTACTTGGACTTTCCAGAAACAACATCAAGGAAGTGGTCCGCAATGATTTCATCTGTACATCGATATCAGCATGATTATAATGAATAAGTAGCGGTGCAACTCACCTGTCTTGGCCGAAGGATGTAGCTCATCATACCACATGAACCCAGAGAGGCCACCCAGAGTTGTTTGATCAACACAGTCACTCCCAGTCGGCGAGCAATGGCGGTAATATCCCGTGACATTGTACGGGGCGTCCAGGTATTTCTTTGGCTGGTTGTAAATGTCGACCAACAAGCTGTGAACATCAAAAAGGTCAAAAGTTGCCTTTGGCCAGCGCGACCTGACGGCCATTTGGAATGGGACACCGTAGTCAAAGATGGTGTTGACGTTTGTGGTATACTGTTTGATCTTCTGACTGTATTGTGTGATGTTGTAGTTTGTCTTGGTGCCCCAGAACTGACTGTCCCCAATTCCGCCGTTTTGTGGGTGTGCGTATAACGGGGTGAGCTCAAGGGGGGCTTCGTTCAGCAGAACGAACCGCCGGCCTCCGGTCTTGTAAATGTTATCAAACACGGTCCAGATGCAGCTCACAAAGTCAGAGATGGTTGTACCGGGCGCCTGGGAATCCGAGAGGAATGCGTCAAAGCCGAGGTCGTTGGTCCCAATCCATAGGGCGTACACCGTGTTGTCAGGCGTGCGGTCGGGGAATATAGACTTGAACTTGACATCCGCTCTGAAGGACGGGATCGCGTCTTCTAGCACTGATGGGAATGACCGGTTGATGGAAGCAAAATTGCGCTCGACGATGTTGTTGGAACATGTTGCGCCGCTAACAGCGTAGTCGAGCAGCCTGGCACCGGCATCCTGAGCAGCATACTGAGCCCATGAGAAACCTCCGCTTGCTGTCGTGTTTGTCACCGAGTGATACTGGCCCGCGGGAGGTGCTTTTCCGCCATTGTTGATGTAATATCCGAGACGGCCGTTGTCGGTCCAACTGTCGCCGAAGGCTACCAGATTGTCAAAGGACTTTCGACCACGGCTGGCCGCCGCGATAGAGGTGGAAACGCCGGCGAGAATGATGGAAAACCGCATGGCTAGCTGTGGAATGGCGTGTGCGCGTAGGGATAGAAACAGCAACGGCAATCGAATATTGACGACAGGGCCATGGCAAGCATTTATGTGACCAGCAAACTTTTGCTGGGCAATCTATCGTCCCATTCACCCGGTACAGGGACACTATTCCGCTGCAGGCTATATTGCCGTCCCACCTAGGCGAGAAGACGGGGGTGACATCGGCTCGGATTGTGAGGTCCGGGAAAGGCAGCCGGGCTACTAGTCCGGGCCACGCAGGTACGCTCATGGGTGGGGGACAGCCTGCCAGAAGATTTCAAAGTAATAAGGAGCTGATAACTTGCGAGCTGGCGTACGGATACTCGGGCCAATGCGGTATTGGCAGCGTACGGCGTCCGTTCTGGTAGAAGATCATGAGCTGCATTGAAGTTGTGACCTCACTTCGTATCCGCGAGCTCACTCGTATCCGCGTTGTACGCAAGGTGCACGGCAGGAGAGGAGAGAAAGTGGTAGAATGCATCACGCTATCGTGCTGTCGGCGTGAGTATCTCGGAACTAGGGAGTAACGGGTGTATTGACAATGCAGAATAGAAGCGCAAGGGAGAGGCTCAAAGAGAGAGATGGGCGGGCGGGGGAGACAGGTACTCGACCTTAATTCTCAATTGGCCAATCGGCGTTGAGGTCTGAACAGCCTGAATTGCGTCAACTGCTGACTCAAGATCCAAGATCTATCAAGATCGCACAGATGGTTGTCGCTAAACCTTGTTTCCAGAAGGAATGTTCAGACCACTAGATCAGGAGGCTTCTTATAGTGGTTATGGCATGTCGCCGTTGAACACACATGCTCAACTTTGCTGTACTCCTAATTTCTTGCCACTCCAGCAAACATCGCTCACGTACAAGGGTTAGGGTTGAATATGGAAGATTCGAGGCCGGCGGGGCTCAGGCCACCGCCAGATTACTGCTAAGGATACATTGAATGACATGGGATGATGAACTTACCTGGTGACTCCTAATCCGCTTGCTGTTTTGGAGTCGTTGTGTGTTGTCACCACTATCATAAACACCAATCTTGATATTGTTTGGTTGAGGACCCGCCTTCCGGAATCGGGGCTTGCAAGATATTTCACCATGACTCCTTGCCGTTAATGACTTCCCAACTTCACTTAAGCGCAACCCACTCAAACCATCAAATATTAAGCCGACCTAGGCATCAATTTGTTTTGTCTGATCAAACTCCATCATTTTATCAGTCAAAATGTCACCCTTCAACCTGGAAACCTGCGCTAGGCCTAACATTTTGGCACTCGAACCTTATCGCTGTGCACGAGAGTGAGATCTGCCCCTTTTGCCCCCCCCCCCCCCTTTTCACTCATTGAGTGCTTCACTAACACATGAAATAATAGCGACTACAAAGATGACGGCACCAACGTCCTCCTCGACGCCAACGAGAATGCCTACGGCCCTCCTCTCCCCCCCTCCATTACAGGCGCCATCCAATCCCAACCCGGCCTCGGTCCTGTAATTAACCTCCCAGGCCTCAACCGCTATCCAGACCCCCACCAGGTCCCCCTCAAACAGCTCCTCTGCAACCTCCGCCAAACCCACGTCCATACCCAAAAGAAGCTCACCCCAGCCAACCTCTTCGTCGGCGTCGGCTCTGACGAGGCCATCGACGCCCTCATCCGTGCCTTCTGCCGTCCGGGCCAAGACAAGATCCTCGTCTGCCCCCCAACCTACGGGATGTACTCGGTCTCAGCCCAAGTAAATGACGTCTCTCTCGTCAAGATCCCCCTCCTCCCCGGCCCCGACTTCCAGCTCGACGTCCCCGCCATCCTCTCCGCCCTCTCCAGCAATGACGCCCAAAACATCAAGCTGGCATACTTCTGCTCTCCCGGCAACCCGACTGGCTCCCTCCTTTCCAAATCTTCCATCGAGGCCATCCTTTCCCACCCGACCTGGAACGGCGTGGTAGTCGTCGACGAGGCCTACATCGACTTTGCCCCGGACTCGGCCTCCCTCGCCGAGTGGGTCGTCGAGTTCCCCAACCTCGTCGTAATGCAGACCCTCTCCAAGGCCTTTGGTTTGGCCGGCATCCGTCTCGGCGCGGCGTTCACCTCCCCCGAGATTGCCAGGCTTCTCAACGCCCTCAAGGCCCCGTACAACGTCAACAATATCACTTCGGCGATTGCAGAGTATGCTCTCTCCCCCGCTGGGCTGGAGGTCATGAGGGCGAACAAGGCGGCCCTGCTGGGACAGAGAGACAGGTTGCTGAGGGAGATGCCCAAGATCCCCGGGGTGGGGATGCTCAAGGGCGGGACGGAGAGCAACTTTTTGCTGTATGAGATGCTCAACAAAGATGGGCAGCCTGATAATGCGGTCGCGCTGGCTGTGTACGAGGGGTTGGCGGAGACCAAGGGTGTGGTTGTCAGATTCAGGGGCAAGGAGCACGGGTGCTTGGGCTGCTTGAGAATCACTGTTGGTACTGAGGAAGAAACGACGAGATTTTTGGAGGCTATCAAGAAGCAACTTGAGCAAGTCTGCGGAGCGGGAGCGCAAAGCAATGAAGAGGAAAAAGAGAAAGCTGCCAATGCAGTTGTTGCTTAGATTCATGGCAATTTAGACAAGACTTAGAGGCTTCAAAGTGGGAGCTGACATCACTCAAAAGTCTCAAAACTGCATCATCAAAGACCATCTATTTTTATGTATCTGCGTGTCTGTATGCATTTTTTTCATACCTAATGCAAGATTCCAAAATTTCTTCAGGCCGTATGTCTAAAATGGCCTGCCATGCTCAAAAAGTATAAATAAAACCAAGAAAGTTAAGATGTGCCTTCACACCGCCAGCTCAAAATCTACCACCAACTTTTTACGGGAACAGTTCTTCTCCTCAACGCACGCGATGGTTGCGTCCCTGCTTCAGTCCCGGCACCTGATCTTGACCCTGACCCTGACCCCGATCCGGGTGCCGGTGCTGGTGTCGAACCCGTTTCGGAGACACCCTGCCCAGAGCTCTGATCAGTAAACTCCCTCACAATTCTAATTTCCTCTCCCTTCAAGGGCGCCTCCGCCTCCAAAGCTACCAACCCCTGAACTGTCTCCAACGCGCACATCTCCTGACCCAATCCTGGGTTTTCGTCGAAGCTGCCGGTATACCACTTGTGGCTGCACTGGGTCCCGTTCTCACCTCCCGTGCAAGTGCTCGCCGCCGCCTTGACCGAAGTATGCCACAACTCCTTAATCGTTGGCTTAATACTCGGCACATACCTCGCAGCCGCATAGACAAATCTCGAAAAGTACGCCTTGAAGCTCTTCATATCCTGGTTGCACTTGTCCACCTGCTCGCAGGCGTGCTCATACATGATGTTGGTCGCATTGTCAAATGGGCTGAAAAAACTCCTGCTCGCCTCGAGCATCCTCTCTGTCCTCTCGGTCCACTTGTTGTCTTTGGTGACATCGGCCATGACGGCAGCTCCGTAGATGTAGATGCTGGCCGAGTAACTGAACGTCACTGGGTTAGTGTCCTTGCAGTCCTTGCTCGCGTGGGCGCCGTCGTAGACGTTTCCAAACCCGTCGATCATGCCGATCCCCTCTGTCCAGTCCCACACCTTCTCAGCCCACTCGCTGTAGGTCTTGTTTCCGGTGGCATGTGCTAACCTGGCTGCGATTTGGAAGAACCCTCCGTTGCTGACCGTGTTCTTGTAGTCGAGTCCGTTGGGGTTCGAGGCAAAGATCTGCCACAGCAGTCCACCCCCGCAAGCAGTAGTGTTCCACCTGCTAGCCAGCGAGTTGAAGATGTTGGCACCCATATCCAGCCACCCCGGCACGTCCGGGTCTGGCTGGGGAAAGTTCCTTTCGGCGGCCGCCATAACAGCAAACCCCCAAAAGGCTTGATCGTCGTTGCCTTCTTGGCCGAAATGGGAGGGGAGCATGTAGTCAAAGTCGGGTCCAACCTGATCCAAGAGGCCCCTTGCAATCAGCCTATCGTAGCTGTGGTCGCCCGTGTAGTGGGAGTAGTCGAGCATGCTGCCCATGAGCGCACCGGCTTGCCACCAGTAATGAGGTTGAGGTAGATCGGCGAACTTTTCAGGGGTTCCCGAGTAGTAAGACATGGCGTTGGCGGCAATGGTTTTGGCGACGCCTTTGATGGAGACTTTCAAGGGGTTAGCTGGCAGACACGTGGTTTCAGGGGGAATGGGATACGTACGTGGGTCAGAGATGTTGAGGTCTTTGGGGGCAATAGCGGATATGATGACCGCCGGGATCGCCACAGGCCTCACATGCTTTACGAACCTCATGATGGATTTGTTGTTCAAGTCTTCTGCTGTTTCTGTTTCTTTGTTGGCTGTGTCTATCTGTGACCGGCAGATAACAGGTCTCAAAATGAAGGTGACTGCACAGCAGGCGAAAGCGGAGGCGAAAGCTTGAAGGAAGCCGCGAAGTCTTCGCAGAAAAGGCCAGTTCTTTTTGTCGCCGTCAGTGTTGAGAGTGGCGTTGACGATTCAGCAGAGCACCGTGATGGAGGCAAAAGCAAAAGTATCCCAGCGAGTGCGTGTGGTTCCGCAAGTGGCCGAAACTTGTGTCTTATTGTACAAGAGTACCATAGCAGCAGAATAGAAAACGAATGGAGCAATAATAGCCTCGCGTGGCGGGCAATTGAGGTGAAAAGAACAATACAAAACGAAGGTTGGTGGTCAACACACGCACATTCGGTCGTCAGCAACTGTTGACAATAGGAAAGGACAAGGGCTTGAAGAACGGACGGAAAGGCCCAAACGGCCGGGATCTGTCAACCTTTAAAAAGAGGATCGGATGCAACAAACCATCTCCCCGTCCAAGGTTGCATCCCTGCTGCACGAAGAAGGAGAGACCCATCACCACGGCCGATCCCCTTCTTGCGGCGCTGAGCAAAGCTCCTGGAGGTGTTGTCGTCTTCTGTGAGCCAATTGGGGATCTCGGACCTGGCCAATGGCACCCCCACTGCGGGTAAGCCTTGCACCCCTATAATTATTTTAGCATGTTTCGTTTGCACTCGTGCCGTTCTCCAACTGTTGCAAGTGGGACAGACAGGAGGATCTGATCGACTGGTGATTCCAGGAATTGCAGATGGAGCTCAATCAAAGTGCCGAGGTGTCGAAGTTGATAGTTCAGCATGTCTTTTCAGAAGCGCGCGCGCGTTTGTGCGCTTGCTAGACGAGAGTTTGGTCAGAGCTAGAGAACTTCGGCTCAGTGATTCAGGGAAGGCCTGTCAAATGTAAACAGAATCGGTTTGTATAAGGGGTTTGCCTGTAGCCTTAAGAACCTTGATGCCTGGCTATGTTGGTGTTCAAATGACAGCGATCAAATGGGGGCCAAATATGTAGCAAATGAAAAGTTTGTGGTAGAACTTAGAGGGTATACTCATGCCTAGTTTATGTCTATTTTCCTCTCATTGTTTCGAGACCGTGACGCCTGACTGGGGATCACAGCTCAATCAGCTGTTCTGCTGTTCTCGTGGTGTTGAAGTCGGAGCATTTTGATGCCAAGCTTATGATGCTTCTGCGGGGAAGCGGTGGCCAGGGGCTTTCAGTTGGACAGGCTGTTGATTGGCTCTTAGTAGCGCACGCCACGTTTTTGTCAGTGGGAGTTCTCCAAATTCTGAAACACAACCTCCATTGGAATCCAATCGGTTGGCCAACAGATCAGCGGACCTTACCGCGCGACTGGCTGGCCCTTCAGAAGCTGACAGATGCCGCCAAGTGGCCCGTCTTTTGCCTTGCATCTCCAGCTGAGGGAGTCGTGGTGAGCCCACGGTGACGGGAGCAGAGCAGCACTGGTATCTGTATCTTGAAGTAACCACACAAGAAACCCGGAATATTTTCCGTTCCTATGTTTCTGTGCAACCTCGGAACTACATGCGACTCAAAAGGGGCATCCGTACTTGTTTGAAGGACAAGTTGAAACAAAACACCATGCCGTATATCACCACCGACCGTGAACCATGGCCGGAGCACACAAAACCATAAACGCCGTTTCCGCGCCCTTTTACACATATGTCAGAACAAATAGAATAACAGCCCCAGATGAGAGTACTGACGCCCAGCTTGCTCTCCCCAGGGCCAGGCTAGAACCGGAGCCCTTGACAGGCAAGTTCGTCAGTGAGGCTGCTGGCGTCCCCTCAATGTCAATCGTGTTGGGTAATGGGCCCGGCGTTGTCAACGTCAACGCCCCCCAAGTCACCTCAGGGGTCGTGAAAGTCCTTGTCCACACAGTTTGTGTTGGCCCTGTAATGGTGCCCTCCCAATGGTTCGCTCCGAAGGACGACGATCCTGTGCAGGTTGCGGCCGTTGTGCCGTCCAAGTTGCATTCAAGGTCAGCCGTTCTACCACCCGGTTAGCTACCTTGGCCCTCAAGATCGAGAGAAAAGAGAATACCAAACGGACAATGTGCCTGGGGCTATGCCGCCATATTTTAATGTCTCTGGGCCTTCCGTGAAGACAAAGGGAAGGTCACCAGCAATCTGACAACTTGGCGCCTTCTCAGCACAGAACACGGTAAACGTGGTTGCGGATTGATCCTGTGACTTGTTTAGTGAAATCATGTATGTTGGGTTAAATTTCCCGACCAAAAGACTTACGCTACCGATGATGCTGCCGCGGAGAGCAGCCCAGTTAGCTTCCACATAGCCCGGTATGTAGACCGATACGGTGGATTGGCCGTGTGCAGCGCTGATTGCCTGCGCTACTACGGCCGCGGTGCAGATCCAGGTAGAGATCCGCCCTCCCCAATGCCGTTCCTCAAGACGAAATCTCATGATGTTGCGAGGTGTGGTAGAGCGGTTACGCTTTTGATTTGGAAGCCATGGCAACAACAGGGGTATTCACAGAGAGAAGGATTTATTACAGGAGGAGAAATGATGGGATTGTCACAACTCGATCTAGAACGGCAGGACAGCATGCGCAGACCTGCGCTGTTTTGTCCAGACGATGGGATTGCGTTCTTGGCGTTGGCGGCGCTCTTGGCGAGGGGAGCTTCGCCAAGACATGCCTCTGAAATCGAGCGTGCTGTCCAGACTTAGTCGCCAAGCCGCACATCACGATGCAACTTGTCGGATTGCGTTTCCTCTTCCTGTTAAAAACGAGCTCACCTGCATTGAAGTCGTATATCTGTCTTGGACAACACGGGCCTCTGCGGAGTTCATGGCTTGCTTGTAAGTGCCGGAACGGGTGGTTTCCATGGGCGCCTTGGTCACGACAGCTGTCGGCGTCGGACTAGCGCCGACACCGATGTTCATGTGCCAAGCCTTCCAGATTCTCACCACGAAAGACGAGCGTTCTCCCTGAACTTTGATTGATGTAGTTCTATCTAGGTGTTTGTCGATCTGATCTCCCTTTCCGTGGCTGTCACGCCAGGGCAAGATGCGCTCACGTAGCGCTATAAACTAGGGTTGCTTTTTTGCTGTCGATCTTTGCTGCCAAAGCAAACTTCCTTCTGTTTTAAAACGGGATGCGCTGTCAATCAGTTCCCGTAGCATATCTGAAGGTGGTATGGCTTGCTTTTGCTGGACTTTCTCCTTCTGCTCTGGGACTCTCAACCGCAATACCTACAAATAATATATGGTGGGCGTCGTCACCAGCCGTCGCTGGAGGCTGGTTATACAGGGATCAGGTGTCGTTGGCGATTTTCGCCCAACGGGCTGTCCGAAATCCGGACGATTTGGTCCAGTAATTTCATCTTCAGGGACGCGCTTTACTATGATGATACCAAATACGGGTAGGCTGCCTAGGGGATGTGGATATATGTTCTCATTACAACATTCTCGATAATCCCTCTTTCCGTCTTTGTTTTTAACGCGTCTTTTTCTTGTCTTGTTTCGCCTGTCTTCTTGGTTGCCACGTCCTTTACCCCTGAACAAATCTAATAGAAGCCATCACGATGGTTCGCGTATCTACCCTGCTGGTCACTGCTGGTCTCAGCGCCATGGCGTCGGCTCAGGATATTGGCGCTGCAACTACCTCAGTCACTAGCATCTTCTTGCCCGGTGTCGACAAGCAAACAGTCTGGGCTTCCGTCATCTCAGCCGAACCCACGGCGGCAACCTATTCGCTCGGGTGCCCTCCCGATGCCGATTCCAACGACTGCGGCCTTGGCACCGGGTTCACTGTTGTTCAGGGGCCTAGTACCTTCTCCATTGACATCGTTGGAGAGTCTGTGTATGTTCTTTCACATTGTGCCGCCCTTCTCATCTAACGCTCGCTAACTCTGTATTTCAGGACACAGCGGTATGGGTGTGATCTCGTTGAGTCAGAGGCCAGGTGCGGCGGCTCTATCATCAGTCCCGCTGGGACCCAGCTTTTCCAGAATGTCGCGCCGAACTACACTGTAGAAATCCAGGCTGTCACTATCACCGCTGGCTTGGAGAAGCTGGATGTCGAGGTTGCTACCACCACTACTTCTGGCACCGGCCCAGCTGAGACTGGAACCCAGACTGGAACTCAGACCAAGGACGCTGCAGGCTCCACGAGCACCAGCACAGCTGGTGTCCCACAAATCACCCAAAACGCCATCATGATGGGCGCTGTTCTCGTCGGTGCGGGTGCCATGCTCATCTAGGGAGTTGGTCATGGAAATACAGATCTGTTTGTTGAGCCGGCTATGATGGCCCTCCTTGTGTAAAAAAAAAATGAGGATACTTGTACACATTACTGTCAATCAATACAAAGACGGCTACCCCATGCCTGCTGTGCTATGCTTCAAGGACAAAAAGAACCACTCTTATGCCAAGCGCAAGGGCAAGAACAACGCCACCAACCTCCTACCTCTCAGTATGCATGTTCAATCTCATCTCAACTCCAGTCTGATGCATCGCCCGATGATGAACAGTCTTAATGACGGTTGACGACGACCTTCAGCCCCTCTAAAACAACCGGTCCTCCCTCCCGTCCTGCCAACTCGTACAGTTGACACACCTTGCAGCCTGTTTCATTCCTTTCATTAGCCATCTCACCCCCCAACATGGCATCCGCCAAGAGAAACTCACCTTCTCATTAACGCTCTTCCTACAATACCTGCACTTAACAGTCCGCTTGATAATCGGGTCCTTCGAAAAATACTGATACGTCGCCGCCATTCCGTACAGACTCAACCCCACGCCCACAAAATTGATCAACCTGTTCAGGAAGAACCCATACGCCATCACCACCGCCCCGTCCTCTTGGGCTTGCTTCAGGGTGTTGTACCCCTTCTCCCCTTCAAAATTTGGCCCCTTCCTCAGCACCGCAAACTTCTCTTCCAGGTTCTTGTTCAGCGGCAGCAACACTGAAATAGGCGGCAGAAGGATGTCCGTCATGAGGGACGTAACGAGCGCGGTGAACATGCTCGCGATGATCAGACCAAAGGCAATCTCGAGCACGTTCCCCTGGAAAGCAAAGTCGATGAAGCCGTTGAGGAAGCGGCGAGCCTTGGCGCGCCCTTGGTCCAGGAGGTCGTCATCGTCGTCCGCGTCGTACGAGGTGCTGTGGCCTGGTGGGGGCGAGTCGGTGTAGGTTCCTTCTGTGGTGAGGCGGGGCATTTTGTAACCTCAGAAAAATGTGCTGATGAAAAGGTATAGATTATATATGCCCAGAAATCAGTCGGCGGGGTTTTGAGAAATAATATACCGTTGTTGTTATTGTTATTGTTGTTGACGTTGAGTATCGTGATGTGAGAGAAGGTGTTGGGTGCACAAATGTGAAGGAGGCACAGTGAAGCTCTCCCAATCAGGCCGCTCCTTCGATGTCACTGTTTCTTGATTGGGGCAAACAAGGGAGGTGCGGGGAGCAAAATCTTGGCAACTCATCATCTCTATTGAGACTGATTGATATTGCTCACTTCGTCCGTTCATGACTGGCTAATACATGTAATACACTGAACTTCATGGCTACGATCGCGCGTTCAACCAAATGACATGTTACCATTTACATATACACACCATAGTAGACCGAAAACATGACACAAATAACAAGAACGCCGACACCACAAAACATCCCGTCTTCACCTAACCTGCCCTGCTTGTCACACACCCACATGTCCACAAATCCAGTAGACTCAAGCTCCCCTGCAATTGTGAACAATGTTATCCCATTATGAACAACCAAGCCAAAAAACCACGAGTTTTCCCTCCATCTTCATCAGGTCTAATCGCTCATGGCGAAATCATCGCTTTCGTCATCTCCACCACCACCGCCCATTGAGTCATCCTCGTCGCTGTCAATCACAATCGGCTTCTTCTTGACAGCAGCAGCACGACCAGGTCTAGCCTTAGGCTTGACCGCGGGCGGACTGGCAGGCGCATCTTCCATAAGCTCATCCTCCTCTTCATCATCGCTCAAGGCCTTTTGCGCCCTGGCCTTTTTGGCAGCATACGCCTTGGCAGCTGGTGAGAGGTGTGGTGCCTTGGGTTTGGCTGCGGCTGTTTTGGCGGTCTTGGTAGCAGTAGCCTTGGCCTTGGGAGCGGCCCCCTCTTCCTTGCCCTTACTTTTGGCTCCCGCAGGACGCCCACGCTTCTTGCTTGGTGCTGGAACGACACTCAAAGGGGCCTTGGCCTTGGATGCTGCTTTGGGAGCAGGTTTGGCAGTGGGAAGGTCATCATCCGATAGGAAATCGTCCAGGTTATCCTCCTTGGTTTTGAGAGGAGATGACCTGGCGAGCGCCTCGTAATTGGTGTCGTCGTGGTCGTCCATGTCAAGGCTAGGCTTGGATGGCTTGGACTTCATCTTGGGGAGGACCGAGGTATCACCAGCCCCGGAATGGGACATGGCAAACAGACTAAGCCTGCCACCGCTGCTGCTCGAAGCTGGGGCTCCTATGCCCTTGACCATAGCACCGACATCACCAAGCTTCAAGCTGTCGTCACTATCCGAATCATCGCTGAGCTTATACACCGGCTTGGCCTTGGCCGCGGCTGCGCGCTTGGTTGTTGGTTTGGCATCAATCTCGTCCTCAGACTCATCATCACTGAGCTTATACGACGGTTTTGCCTTGGCTGTGGCTGCGCGCTTGGCGACCTGCTTCTCTTCCACTTCCTCTGATTCATCATCGCTGAGCTTGTACGTCGGCTTTGCCTTGGCTGAAGCTGCACGCTTGGCCGGCGGTTCCTCCACCACCGCTTCTTCAGATGCCGAGGCCATATCCACATCTTCCTTCACAGAAGGTTTGCCCAAGTCCATAAAGTCCTCGTCTGAGTCATCCGATATGACGTACTTGGACTTGGCAGAAGCCGCGCGCTTGTTACGACTGTTGGTTGCTTCGGGAGGTTCTGACTCTTGCTTGACTTTGGTGTTGATCGGCATCGCCTTCTTGCCCAGGAGAGCAAAATCGTCATCTGAGATCCCACCACCACCGTCACCATTTGGCGACTCTTTGTCAGCGATAGGTTTCGGCTTGACCTTTGCCTGGAATGCCTCAGCGAACCGTTGCTGAGTTTTCTCTGTCTTGACAGGGGCAGCTTTGATGGCCTTAGCCCTAGACTTCTTCTCCGGCTCGTACGCATCATCATCCTTCCGGCGACGAGATGCTCCCTTGCCTACACCGAGCTTATCTGACTTACGGCGGCCCATTCTGCGAATGCCGGTAGTGATCTCATCATCAAGCTTCAGTTGCGCTTCCCACTCCTCCTGGAAAGCATCCAGATCCTTGACCCAAAGATCCTTCTCGCTTAGAGCCTGCAGTTCATCATGCTCCGCCTTCTTTGCCGCAATTTGGCTCTTGAGCCTCTCAAGACGCTCGCTGGTGAAAGACCAGACGGGCATTGAAAGCAGGTAATCGTAATCACGAGCGCCTCCATTGGTATCGTCATCTTCCGCTTCTTCAGAGCCTAGTTCCTCGTCGGGAGACTTGACCCTCTTGTCATCCTTGGGAGGGAATGCTTCGTAGTCGCGATCACGAAGCTCCTGCACCAAAACGGCCTTCTTCTTCCGGTTGACCACGAACTTGTTGTCAATAATTTCCGTAATGAAACGGTACTGATTCTTGAGCTTTCGGTAATCGGCATGGTACACCCTGAGCCAATACTTCTTCCGCTCCTCGTACATCTTCAGGCGGTAGTGGTAGTACTCCTCCATGATTTCTTCTACATTCTCGTACTTCTTGATCTTGCCTTGTGTGTCAAAGGCCACCAGATTGGTTGTCGAGACGGTAGTGGTAAGCTTGAATTTCTCCAACAGACCTTCCCTGAGGGCGGTATCTCGATGCTTTTCATCCATGTCAATGATGAAATGGACCGTCTTGTGGTCGTTGAACTCCTTGTAGTCCTTGATAAAGGTGGGCGTCTTGTCATTGCCAATGATATCCTCAAGCTTGGCCTTGAAGTCATCAGTCCACATGCGGATTGGCAATTCAGTAACATGGATTTCATTGGGGCTCTGTTCATCCTGCCTGATGATACCGTTGAAACGCCACCTGTTGGGCCCTTCCTGTTCTGGAGTGCCCTTCCAGCCACGCCACCACGGTGCCATGGGGACGAAGGGCTTCTCCTCAGCGTCATCGGGGTCGAGCCTTCCCATCCGGCGCCTCAGATTCTCCACAATGTGCATGGGGTGATAGTTGGGAATCGATGTACTCCAACCCGTACCAATACCGTCGGCACCGTTGACCAAGACCATTGGAAGGATAGGAGCATATACCTTGGGCTCAATCATGTTTCCATCATCAAACTGATATTCTAGATTCGGCTCGTCAAGCTTTGAGAACACTTTGCGCGCGAACGGAGACAGTCTCGTATGGATGTAACGAGCGCTGGCAGAATCCTTTCCTCCAGAGAGACGAGAACCAAAGTTACCGCTAGGCTCCAGGCAGTTGACGTTGTTCGAGCCGACGAAGGTCTGAGCAAGACCAATAATCGTCTGCTGCAGGGACTGTTCACCGTGGTGGTAGGCGGCTTGTTCGGAAATGTAACCGGCAAGTTCCACGACCTTCTGGTCGTTGACAAGGTTTCGTTTGAACGCGGAGTAGATGACTTTGCGCTGACCGGGCTTGAAGCCATCAATCATTGACGGGATCGATCGGATGTTGTCAGCCATACTGAACAGAATAAACTCGTTTTGAAGGAATTGAGAGTAGCTGATCCTCTGTGCCATGGAGTCAAGGAACGTTCCCGGAACAAAATTGCCCAACCACTCTTTACGAGCATCGGCTTTCTTTTTGTTGAAGATCATGTCGAGCATCTGTGACTCCTCTGGCTTGAGAATCTCGAATTCTTTGAGATGGCGATCCAGGTCAGTGAAGTAGACTTGGGCGTCTTCGTTCGAAGAACTACCCAATCCCTTCAAGTACTTATACTTCCACTTTCGGAGTTCGGCCTTGTTGGTCTCTTTCCACTGCTCGTACTCGACAAGGTTGAAGAATGACTTGGGTCGTTGAGGCTTCTTTGGATTCGAGCCTTGCCACACCTTGACGACAGGAGTAATGAACTGCTGGAAGAAGTTGGGGATGCGCAGCAGGGAAGGGAATTGGACTTCGAGAAAGTTAATGAGCAAGCCCTTGATATGACTGCCGTCCAAATCCTGATCGGCCATGATCATCAGATGGCCGTAGCGGAGACCCTTGGTATCGGTGTACACTTGCTTGTGCTTCAAGCCCAGAAATTTCTTGATGTTCTCGATTTCCTTGTTCTTCATGATCTGTTCAGTCGAAGCGTCACGCACGTTGAGCATCTTTCCACGAAGAGGAAAGACCCCAATGCGATCTGGATCCAGCACAGCACGACCAGCAACAGCCAAAGCCCTGGCCGAGTCACCTTCTGTCAAGATGAGGGTACACTCATGGCCACGCTTGGTCCCCGCCAAATTAGCATCAACAAGCTTCTCATTGCTCACACGAGCACGCTTGTTGCCATCAGATTTGGCAAGCATCTTGTCCGCTTTCCTTTCAGCGAACTCCATGATGTTGGCGATGACTTCTGACTTTTGGACCTTCTTGAGAAATGCATCACTCAGGACGCACTTGCTACCGAAGGCACTGACCTTGGTTGTGAGTTGCTCTTTGGTCTGGGAAGTGAATGCAGGGTTGTCAACCAAACAGTTGATGAAGATGAAGATGTAATTTCGAAAGTTGGCTGGCTTAAGACCGTGACCCTTCTTCTTTTTGTTGAGTTCCTTCAGTAGGGCTTCGGTGATTTGATCGGCAATGTAATTGACGTGGGTACCACCTGACGTTGTGGCGATGTTGTTGACGAAGGATACTTGCTGGAACGAACCATCCGACACAGTGAAACCGACCTGCCATGTTCTGCCCTTGTCCCTCACTTCCTCATACTCGACATTGGCCGGAGCAGGTTTTTCCCCATCAGGGCCGACATCACCCCGCTCCGCAGCGATGGATTTGGCATATAGCGCGCAGTAATTCTTGAACTTAGGGATCTTGAGCTGCTCCCCGTTCAGCCAGACTTTGACATTAGACATGGTTCCTGCCATGTCATACACACGGCGGTACATGAGGGCCTCCAAGTCGTCATCAATGCCGTTCTCCATGCCGAATCTCTTGTAGTCCGGAAGGAAGGTCACTCTGACAAAATCGCTGGTCTTGTTGGCCGTGATCTTGGGTTTTTCCATCTTGGACATGTTGTTGGTCCAAATCTGCTTGTACCGTTTGCCGTTGACACTATCCTGACACTCAAGGGTAAACCTCAAGCTGAAAATGTTGGTGAGCTTCGCACCGTAGCCATTGCGGCCACCCACTGTTTTCTTCTCGTCATCGTCGTAGTTCGACCCTGTGAGCAAGTGTCCAAAGATGAGTTCGGGAATGTAGCAGCCCTCCTTTTGATGCATCTCCACGGGTATGCCCTTGCCATTGTTCTCCACTGAAACCTCTCCAGTCTCGCGATCCACGGTGACCTTGAGGAAAGTCATGGAGCTGTCACGCTGACTGTTGTCTGCGGCGTTGACTAGAATTTCGTCAAAGATCTTGTAAAGGCCAGGGACAAAGGACACGGTCCGATTTTCCATCAATTTTTCGTTCTTGTTGAAAACCCACATCTTCTGATCAGTGCGTTCAACCGAACCGATATAGGTATCGGGACGCTTAATGATATGCTCGAGCTGAGTGAGTTTCTGGTAGGTCTCGGTGGCGGACTTGGAGGACTTTGAACCAGCTGGCGCAACTGGCTCGTCATCCACCAGCATGCTGTCGTTCTCGATCTCAGCCAGTGGCTTGCCACTCGACTTCTTCGCGGGTGCCTTCTTCTGTTTCTTAGCCATTGGAGGAGTGCTGGAGAGAACACTATCGTCGTCATCATCGCTATCTGGCTTCGTTCTCTTCTTGGGCGCCGCCTTCGCCTTGCCGATTGTGAGCTTCATTTGGACCATCTTGGTAGCTTTTGCAGTTGACGCCTTTTTTGGGGCAATCTTAGCTTTTGTTTTCTGTAGTATAAGAGGTTAGCTTTGTGGTTGCTTGCGTTTGTGTTCATAGAATAGGTGAATGTTTGGTGTTGGTGGTTTAACTAAACAATCCTCCGCTGCCAGGGAAGTCACCACTGGATAACCAGGCGACAGGCAGCCGCGAAAACTTGTTCAGACAAAAGGGAAGGGCACCATGAAACATACGTACCACCTCTGGTGAGTATCCGTCAGACTCGCTCGGGGCGTCATCAAAGACCGACTCCACGTCTGAATCCATGTTGGCGATGGCTTGGGAACCACGTTCCTCAAGTCGCGCCTCGCAAGGTTTTGATTATAATGTGAATAGGTGCGGCAGAAGGATGGGAAAAGCTTGGTCCTTCGGCACATGCAAAGCTCAGGGGTGATGGAAAAGTTCGAAATGAGACGAGGTCGCGACAGATACGACACAACAATGGCAAAATAAAAATCTAGGGTCAGGCCTCGATCACAACTCGCCCAGCGTTTGTCATCAAGTCGAAGGGGAGTTGGCAAAAGGAAGGTATGGAGGGGTCGCGTCGCCAGAAAGAGTGGTATTGTTGTGGTGAGTGTGTAGCTGGCCGCAGGTAAACAAAGTCGTTGTTGTGCGTGGCCTCAGTGGTATGCTGCCGAGCCTCCGGTGCGTTGTGTTCAGTATTTCGTAGGCGAGTTTTCCTCCCACTGAACTGCACGCGAACGAGACGCGACTTCCTGCTGAAGTGGGGTCGTGGTTTGCAGCTGCCTGAGGCGACCAAAACAACGACAGCCCCGCTGTCGCCAAGAGCTGTCTCCAAGTGCCTGGCACCTGACAGCACCCAACGGGGGTTTCCATAATCAGCCAATCATTTTACACTGTCCTTCCTCATCCACAAGCCACAAGAACGAACGGACGACATCTTGTGATTCTTCATTTCGACCGTACCTGATCCATAACTTCTGTGATTGACCCAAAAGCGGCAATCCAAGGAACAGCCAAAACCCCAAGAGACGGTAAAGGCGTTCTTTACCATGGAAGCAGCGCCAAATCTGCGACTTCGGCGTCCAACGCATGATGCAGATGAATTTCCCACTAAGTGGCCCCAGCTTCCGAGTTGTTTGCTCAGATTTGCAGTTCTTTGGTGGAATCCAGAATCGTACACGTCTCTTTTCTCGGCCTGATTCACTGCCAGTTCCATGCTCATCTACCAATTCCGGTCCGACTTCCAGTTGCGACAAGCGAGAAGCGGTACGACCACCACCGGCATCCCGCCTTTGTGTGCTCTCTTGCAAAGCCCATGCGCTCAAGGGACTCAAGAATTCAAGGCTGCCCATCGGCTCTTTTCTACATATTGGATTTGAATCCCACCCGGCACAAAAGCATCGAGTCTCGAGACGACGGTTACATGTTGTATAGTTCAGTGTACCCCTAGCCACGTTTGGTCAGTTGTCACTCGCCGCCGCCCATGTCGGTTTAGATTGCCGTCTCCAAGTCTGGCAGTCCCCAGCCTGCCCAAAACCAATGCTGTCAATTGTTTGGATCGGGTCTCGAGGATGAACTCCACGGCAGCTGCATCCTTTTCCGCTCCGGTATGTCGGTGTCCGGCCGCCTCCATATCGACCTTCTGTTCCAGGTCCAATCCGATCTAGGAAAGCGGGGCCTGGCTTCTGTGATGAGGAATGAGGCTGTGGAGTTGTCTGTACCTCCTCGCCGATACTCCTGTTCGATGTGGATCGAGACTGGCTATGCGCGACGAATTGGACGCCGTCGCGGCTCTGGATACCAACGACGCAGTGGCACCTTGCGTCTGCGGGCAACACCCGGCGCGGATACAGTGCTTCTTTTCAAATGCCCCGACGTGGTGCTTACAGCCGTGAAAGTGACAGCTGGGGCTGTCTTACAACGGCGTGTAAAGGCTTTTGAAAGGTCCCCATTCCTCTTCGCTTGGTTACACCTCCAAGACCTCAACAGTCTCTTAGTTCGCTGAACTTTGATGTCCCTGGCTGGCAGATTAGGAAGCCAAAGCACCCTAATCGCTAGTCTCACCTTGATGTGTCTGGATACACAGCATCCAGGGCTTTACTTGCATTGGGTATTAATCAAATCGCTCCTGACATCTCCCCCAACACCGGTACCGTCTTCGACAAGCTGCCGATGCCGAGTTTGGCAGGGGTGTGTTAAAGGGAGTAACACCAGATGACGGAGAACTTTGGTCGTCACTTGAACAGCTAGATCTGTCTCGGTCTGTCCGGTCAATCTTATAGTCTTGCAAACTGGTGTAGGTTGCTCTTGGTTGGGCGGCTCTTCCACCACTCTTTGCCGGCGCGGCATATCGATAACAGCGATAGGGGAAGTTTACTGAGGCTGCCGTGATGGGTCAGCTTCTCCTGTCCTCCGATCGACTTCACTGGAGATTCTCCATGTTCTGTACGTCCATTTGAGCCACCGTCTTGTCCATATTGGACAGGACGCTGCTGCGTATTGGCTAGCCGGGTACCCACAGCTGCCATCACAGAAGGCTTTGAGGATGCCCAGGCGGTCGCCAGTCGAGGGCTCTATGTAGCCTAAGCATACAACAAGAGACCGATGCTTAGGTTTGGGGTTGGGAGAGTGCCCAACCTTCGTTGATGTTGGAGCAGGGTATACAGCACGGAGCCGGCCAAAGGATTGCGTTTTTGCACTAGTTCTGTCCGCCATCTGTCGCCAGCCTTTGCGCCACATCTTCTTTGGACTTCATCACTTGTCTGGCTGCTTTTAACTCGTTCAGTTGACAACAGGTCATATTTCAGGCTTGCCGACCCTTCCTCCCTCGTTTTGACGACCCGCAAAGTCATGACAGAGGAAATTATTTTGTTGAGAACAAAGATACTTTCTCGTCAACGTGGACAGCAGCGTCAGCAACACTGTTGTACTTCTTTTCGGACACTTTTTTGTGCAAACTTGTACAAGGTCAAGCTCGTGGGTGGGCAAGGCACAGTGCATTCGACAGATGCCCTTTTCCGCTCTCTTGCGGCGAATTTCGGCGGAGAATCTTGCGGAGAACCCCATTTGCTTCTACTGCTTTCTCCGGCTTCTCGAAAAGGCATGGAATGTCCTGAATCGAGTTCCAATGTGACTATTTTGATTGGAATAGATGTGGGCGCCCTGGCGGTTCCTTTCGGCTCTTGGGCACGGATGACTCCAAAGCGATTACTTAGACAGGCGATATGATCGGGGCTCACTTCAAACAAAAGTCATCTGACCGCCAGTCATTGGGCAACAGCAATGAAGCTACATATACTCGCAAACTCTTCATCCCCTGAGACGAGCCAGAAGAATGATTCCCAGCGCCGGCGGTGAAGTGGCCACGTGTGTCGAGTCAAGCAACTATTTGGAACTACGATGTCAGAGGAGACGACGACGATGCTCCTTATTTTCTCTTTGTTACACCCTCACCTCAGCGGAGCAGCCAAATAAGCCAAAATTCTCAGCGGCAACCCATCTGCAGCCATCCGCCAGTCTCCCTTTTGTCCAGGGCTTCCTGAACAAGGCCTGTCCCTGCCAGAAGTTCACGGCCAGGCATTTGCTTCCTCAAACTCCTTTGCTGTGTTTTTAGCGGAACATGTAGACAACTTCCGGGGTGCGTTTTGGATGTTGTCAGTGCCCACTTGAGGCACAAACAGCTCTGGGGTGTGTCGTGTCAGCTTCATTCGACTCCAGCCTTTCTCGCGGATTGTCTGGAACTCCAGATGTTTATGAGGCCCAGTTATAGAGCCTCTTGCCGTTAGAAAAGGTGGCTGTCTTACGGCCATCTCAACAGTGTGTTCCGGCAATCCTGCCGCATATCTGGGCTTATGATCTCGTACCGAAGCATAGCCCGAAAGGAGACACAATCACCAAAGCCATAGTGGCACCCCAATCCAACCAGTCTGCCTGGCCGCCTGGCTCCGGACGTCGTTCCAGTTGTTCTCAGCGTGCTGTCATCGTTTCAGTCATCACTTACCAAGCTATCGACCGCCTTTTCCCTGTCATTTCTCACATTGTATTTTCCACTCAGGTGAGCAAAGAGCGGTGGAAAGATCAAACAAATCTCTACTCGCCAGGAAGTCGAATCCCTGAATGCTCCGGACAAAGCAACTGCATCGAGAACGCCGAGCGGACGAAAACTTTCTCTCACGGCTGCATGACATTGCATGCCGGTGTCCAAGCAAAGAAAGGGAATGCCTGGACTCCTTGTTGCTGTGTACTAGCGTCAAGGAGTATCCGCCAGCTTGCCAGCTTGCGAGGGTGTTCTGCGAGGGCTTTGTTGTTTGCAGCCTGAAAGGGAATGATTTTTCTAACATCAAGTCTCTCTCAGCCACAGACGCAAGCACTGTCTGACTTGGTGATTGTGTCCCCTCCGGTCGCTAGGCCTGCCACCCTTATTACCCCTCCCTCCTCTCTTCCCAAGAGTTGCAGTGGTAGCGAACGAAACACGCGAGACATCTCCACCGACATCTCACCGCCATGGCATCGGTAGCCTCTCTTCTTAACCCAGAGCCCCCTCGGGCTCCGTTGCCAAGTTCTCGACCCAGCCAATTCACTCTGCCTCCATCTCGTCCAACTGTAGCCTTTACTCCAGGACCATCGTCAGACAGACCGGCCACCAGGACAGCAAACATGCAAGAGCATCACAGACCAGCTCGACACACAGTCAGAGGCATGGTAAACTATCCGCCATTCGAGGACCTTGATGCAGACTCTCTCCGCGAGGTCCAAAGATTCCAGGTATCAAATCTACGGTTGATCCAGAGCAATTGTCGCCGGATCCCTTACCACAGCCAGAAGAAGGACTTCTATCAGAAGACCGGGCGAGAAAGCTTCGAAGGTAAACCAGCAACACCCAGGTCTCAGGGCTTTTAGGGGACTTTTGGACTGCACTGAGATGCTGACTTTGACAGTGTTCGAGTATTCTTTCAAACTTCCCAAGGATAGCCCTCTTCGATCAGACAACACATACACCGTCATGTGGGATTACAATGTCGGTCTCGTGCGTATGACTCCATTTTTCAAGTGTCTTGAATATGGCAAGGTTTGTTTGTTCCGACGCTGGGTCAAGGTTGGGGATGGTAATTCGCTAACTTCATCAGACTACTCCGGCAAAAATGCTCAACCAGAATCCGGGACTCAAAGACATTACACACAGCATCACCGGAGGCTCTATTATCGCCCAGGGTACGTTATGCACGATGGGTTACCCACGATGTATGCTAATGCATGGCCCAGGCTACTGGATGCCATACTCATGCGCCAAGGCTGTCTGTGCAACATTCTGTCATCAGATTGCAGGCGCCTTGATTCCCATATTCGGGCCAAGCTTCCTCTCAGAGTGCATCCGTGAAGGCATGCCTGGTTATAAACACATGGTAATCGACCCCGAGATCATTGCCAAAGCCAGGCTTGAGGCACGGCGACTGCTTCATCTTCCAACACCACGCAGTGGCCCCTTACTCAGTCCACGTCTGTCTCGCAGCGTCAGTCCCCGGGCATGTCCACGACTGACAGGACTGACTGAGCCCTACAACAACCGGATAGACTACGATCGACTCGTGCTTCTCAGTCCACACAGCAACGCAGACCAAGAGTTCTACGCTGGATCTTCTGACATTTACAGGCGCAATATGGCGACCGATCCCGCGTCCAATAGATATGGAGCTAGCATCCGTCCGTCAATGCATTTGCCGGTAGCGTCTTCCAGATGGTCATCAGTGAACCTTCCACGACCATATCCATCGTATCAATCTGACCCGTTTTCTGGAGGGGAGCAGCATCGCCCGCAGCAGCAGTATCGATATCAACATCCTCCACGACAGCCGTGGTCAAGGAGCGACCTTGAGGATAGTCCGCGTGGATCTGGAGCCAATCCATGGCTCTCCGCAGTCCCACGTCTTCCATCACCGTACCCACAACGCGACCTACGATCACCTAGTGTTCAAAGTACAGCTGCGAAAGCATACGAGCGTCCCATGCATACGTTGCCACCTATTCGCAGTCTCTATCAAAGCCTTGGTACGAATAAGCGGACATTTGGTCAGATCGAACGACCTACAAGCAGCCTCTCCACTCCCGCCTTTGGCCGAAGAGTAGGCCTCAGCCCTTGCCCCAAAGTGCGTGGTTTTCCTCCCGCATCTCGATATTTAAGCCCGAACGTTCAACCGACTAGGCCAGCTTTGGAGGCGGATGCTGCGCTGACGTTAATGCAGCTTTGTGAAAAGTCGAGCAAGCAGGAACAAGAGCATGAGCGAGAGCAAAAACTTAAGGATGGGGACATGAAATCCGCTGCCAGATCAGAGAGGCCAAATGATGATCCAAAAGGGGAGGGCAGCACCAGTATCAACAGCCTGGTCGTGAGTATCAGCAGTCCCGCATGCAGCAGCGATGGCCAGACGCGGGTAGGGAGCGAGGATGCGGACCTGACGATGGGCAAGACGAGCGCATCATCATCTCCGAATGCTAGTGTTGCTGGTGTGGCTTCCAGCCCTAACTCACTCGCCACTAAGTCGCCGTTCTTCTTTGACGCCAACGATAAAGATGACGAAAATTACAACGAGGAGCAGAGCCCCAGGCGCAGGGGAAGGTCGAAGAGGAGGAAGTTTATGAGTCATTGTCTTGACGTTTAGTTCATTCATCGATGACCATCTGTTGCTGCACTGCCAGTATCATTGCTTCTTGTACTATTTCACTCTTCATATTCGTCTTCATCTTTCACATGTCACTACTTCCTGTTACCTAAATAGCCAGCTTCACCTATCACGTAGGCGGTATTTTGGGAGCCAGGGTTCAGGCTGACTTTATCGGGTTCGGGTCTCATGGTATGGTCAAGGGTGGGCGGCATTTTCTGGTATTTCAAGGAAAACTGGTCAAGAAAAAAAGGGGGCGTTGCGGTTCTGGGGGTTCTACACGCAAGGCTGTTGGCGAGCATTGATATTGGGGTGTTACTACTGGTTTTTTTTGCATATTTGGCCTGAGCTCATGTCTATGTCTAAATTTATTCTTTTCTGTCCTTCTTGCATCTTTGAGTCCTGAACATGCTTGCCGCCGAAGCTTGGCGCCATGACTACTCCATGAGGAACAGATAACAGAAAACAGACGATGCCGGGCAAACATAACGGGGAATTTGCCTGGTGGGGGTATATTTTGCCAAAACCTACAAGTTGGAACTAGCGGGTAGCAAAACAAACATGCAAACAACGAATCGATTCTCTTTCTTGGGCAGTCATAAACAAATGTCTAGGTACTAAGAATTAAATAGCATGAAGATAGAAAATAATATCATCTTTTGCACATCCGAATTTGATCGACTTCCGCGCTTTCACGTGCTGTGGTTGAGGTTCAAAAATGCAGGAACGGAAACTTGAACAACATTCCATAATATGACATGATCTGACATGAGGCGCCTAATGCAGTGCAACATCCGACTAGAAATCCCAAGGTACCTTTTTTTCTCTCGTCGGCGTGAGTTGGGAGTAAGGACCCGCACTAATGATAACCAACGAGGTCCTGTACACGAAGCGAATGATAAAACCGCGCGTGGTGGAACTATGTGTGTCTGATGCAGTACGGCGAGTCGCTGCTTGAGGTTGAAATTACACTGTCAACTTCCTGGCAGGAGGCGGTGAAGAATGGGTGTTACTTTGTGGCTAAGATTCCTAGCTGATAATGTTTGAATGAAACTGAATGGCTGGGAGGCGTGGGGGGTGATGGGAAGATGTGTTGTGTTGATTAGATGGTTTCACAAGGTGTCAGACGCAGGTACTGTGGTCTCACAGAATTATTATGTAGGTTTATGCACATTCTAGTCTTTTAAGGTGTAGATTGAAGTATTCAAACAGAAATAAGGACTTGAAGCGATGGTAGATGCGGATGTTTACTTACCCCTGAATTTGACAAAGATGCCAAGCTTTGCCTTCTTTAGGTAGGTACCTCATCCCTGAACCAAACCATCAGGAGGCTTCACAAAGATCCCTTCAAGGTCTTGAAAGCCAATCCAGGGTTAACTGCTGACAAGGAACAATTCTGGCCTGTTAAAACCTCTGGCTTTGAAAGCCACTTGGCCAGCATAACTGAAGGAAAGTCATGATAAAAAACTGTTATCACCATCAGAGAGGTCTGAATTTCGAGAATGATTTGCATCCCCATATGCATGAGCATATACTAGACAAAAATACCGACATTATAAATTAGAGTTGGTGTATCTATGTTATCTGTGTGAATCACAAGCCGGGTTGAAAGGACTTAAGGATTATAGACCCGGCATGAAGACAGCCGACATTAGTACCTTCCACCGTTGGACACTGCCCTCCCCCCAGCCCCTCATGGTAGAGACGCTTTCCAGTTCGAAACCACTGAAGCATTTTGAGTCTTATTCTTTTATAACATCATAGAGGGTCCTCTTGAACTACATATCCTTGAAACTTTGCAGGTTCTTTTCCGATTCTTATATTCGCCAAGTATTCCGTGAACAGCATTCCACGCAGACAAATCTTCAGTTTACCCACTGATAGCCTTATGAAATCAACATCGACAATGGCCACCCAGCAAGAAGGCCAGAACTCAACTCCACAGCCACCGCCGGCGGCTCCCACTAAAGGAGACTCAGAGAGTTCAGCCCCACAGCCCCAACCAAGCTCGAGTAGTCAGCAAGGGGAAATTTGCTGTCGCCTCTTTGAAATTATGGCCCATATGGTCACCTCACATCCGTTCGCGTTGTTTGTAAGTTGATGATCCTTGCGTAGGTACGGTACCAATGCTTACTATCAGTAGGTTATGACAAAACAGGACAATATCCCATTGAGGAGACACTTCGAGAGCCCTCTGCCAAATCTGGTTACGGCGACCTAGAATGGACTGATAGTGATCCAAGGGAAGTGCTTGAGCGACTCAACCTTTGTTACCGCGTAATATGGGTCGTCCAGAGCCATAATTGGTTTGAAGATTGCGAATATCCCCATCTTGCCCTGGCCAACAGCATGTTTTTATGATTATCGCACTGGACCAGGGAACTTCCCCTGCCTCGCAAGCAATTCAACAAGCCCCTCAGGCAGTTCAACACCCATCCCAAGCAGCTCAACACGTCCCTCAAGGAGTCCAGCATATTTCTCAGGCAGTTCAACAAACCCCCCAAACAGTTCATCACACACTACCAGCAGCTCTACAAATCCCTCAAGGAGCCCAGCGCCCAGAGGTCTCCCAGTACACGCAAATCTTCGAATTCAGGCAAGCACCACAGGTCCAGCCAGCATCCCTTGACGGAACAAACCCCCAAAACCCTCAGCTATCGTCAACAAGAATAAATTCTGGATTCAAGAGTTGTGGGCACCGGCTTGCCACTGATGCTGAAGCTTGTCGCCCATTGGGATTGCGTCAGCCGCGGAAGCCAGTAATTTGAATAGGTTTTTTTCCGAGTCTTATAGTCTTAGAACACTTTTTGGAAGTTAATTTAGGAGTTTGAAGGCGTATTGTTAAGTCTTGTGTGGTGGTGTCGAGAGCTCGCGCGTGTCAACATGAACTGGAAAAGGGGCGTTGCCAAGGTAACTTGTACAAAGGCTTCGTCTTGCTTCAACCCCATGGTCTTCCCATCACAGGCAACACAAGCTTTGCGAAACAGAAAATGAAGAGTACATAAGGAAAATGACGCCCCAGAGTGAGCCTGGCCCCATCATCAATTCTCCTCAGCGTTTTGGTGGAAGCTTCTTTCGTGGGCTTGTGGCGTAACCCCATGCGTCATTTCCAACGGACAGAAGCCACCCCTCGTGTAGCATGGCATTTTCCCTTGTTACCGAGCGTTGTTCTTTTCTTCCATATTGTGTGAGCTGGATTCATTGGACCATAATAAAGACAGAGTGACACGGCTCTGTTCAGTAGGGAATGGACATCGCAAGTGTCACGGACAGGTGGGCAGAGACTTCTGATCTCCATGCCACCAGCGCCTCATCTTTCTAAGCCCTACCCGCCGAGAACCCTAAGCAAGCCTCCGCAACCGAATTTAAAATATTTATGACCCCAAAATTAGAACTTGACATGCTCAACTCCAGGCAACTGCAATACCTGTCTAACTGCACCTGTCACTTGATCAGCGTGTCAGAGCCTCGGCAGCATCAACAGCCCGGTACTCCCACGCGCCGCAGGTGAAGATGAGTGCGGCTATTGGGATTTCCTGGGCAACTGGCACACACCCCTTGTCCACTGCGGAATGCCGGAATGCGTAGAATGGCGCATGGCGATCAGGATGAGCTTGAGAGAACAGAGACAGAGGATGGCTACTCGTCCTTCCTCGGCCCGGAATCAGCAGTCCGGATCTGACGAGACAGAAGTGTAGGAGCCCGAAGCTAGAGAGATAAGTACGCAAGGCTCGCCGTCTCCCGTTGAGATTGCGATCGAGAATGAAGACGAGAGGGAGTTTTAGAGTGTTATTTAATAAGGTCTTGACGCTGCTTCTTTGCTTCCTTTTATCTTTTCGTTGCTTTGTTGCGCATTCATTGTCCGTACGTACCAGATGCTTATTTCTTTAAACCACCACAGAGAGTACGAACAGCCAAGCCGGTAGGCTAGACCCCGACTAGAACACTGCCTTTTTGTTGGGGTTCGACTGGGGGGAGGGAGACTGCTCATGAAATGCGAGAGCGTGGATAGGGGAGAAAATGCAGAGGTTGACCATACTTATGGGTGGCATAGTTGTCGTAACCGAGTATGGGATAGACAAGGATTGGACGTGTAAGAGAATCTTCAATCAGCTGTGTTCTCATCCCAGCGATTTTGGTAAACTGAAGAGGCGATTTCTCTCCCATTTTGGTACATAACTCATGATCGCAACCTCTTTTTGATGTTTTGGCCCCTGGGTATCACCTACTTCCTCCCCAATTGCTTTTCCTTCCAGTCCTTTACCCAACCTTCTGCCTTCCCCTTTGGTACAACAAATATCTTGAGTAGATCATCAACAATCTCCACATTCCCACTGCTCAATACTTTAAGAAGTGACACTTTCTTGCCCACCTTTGCCAGCCCCCCACTAACCGTCTCAATGTAGCACTCAACATTGCTAGCTGTGTACCTGTTTTCCCTGTCCCATGGCAAGGGGAACACATAGCCAAAATGCTGCTCCAAGCTCTCCGTCTCGTTGAAGGCCTTGATGAAATCACTCTCATAGTCGGCAGGATACAACAGCATCGTCGGCACTGACAGCGAACTCTGGGGGTCCAACGGGTCAGGGACCAGCTTAACGTGCGCATCCTCCATGTCAGGTGGCTTCCCCGTCGACCTCATCTTGATGTTCCTAGCCTCCAGCGCCGCCTTCAATAACACCTCCTTCCTGCGCGCATCAGCCGCCCTCTTCTCCTCCTCCCTCTTATGCGCCGTCACAGTCTCATTCTTGGCGATAATCTCCTTCGTCAGTCGCTGTAGCGCCGCGTTCGAAGAGTCAACCTCCAAACCCCTTGCGCAAGCATCATCCGCCTCGGCAATCTTGTTTACCGCTAGCAACGCCTTCGCAGACCGGTAAAAAGCCTTGACGTTCTTCGGATTAAGCCTCAGCGCAGCCGCACAGTCCAGCGTGCAAGACCGGTAGTTCTTCAGCTCCAAATGGCACGCAGCCCGGTTGACATACAGTAGCTCCAGCAGCGTCCTCTCCTTTTGCGTCTCGACCGGGTCATCCTCCACCTCTTCATACTCCTCCTTTACCGCCTCATCCTCCTTGACAACCCCTGACCCATCATTCTCCGCCAGCTTCTTCTTCTCCCTCTCCTCAAAAGCCTTTTGCTCCTCCCCGCTCCTCATCCCTACCTCCTTTTGCTTGACAACCTTCTTCTTGATCCCCTTTGACCGTCTAAACTCTTCCGCCTGCAGGACCTGCACCCCCTTGCCGTAAAACTCTTTCGCATCGCTCCACTTCTTCGCTTTGAAGCATTCATTCCCTTGCTCCTTGAAGTTAAGGCCGTTTTCCAACGGTGTCCCGTCATACGCTAGAGACTGCAGAGCGGCGAGTTCCTCGTTCTCTTCCGAGTCGTCCAGCTGGGTCATAAAGAGGGGGTGCTTGTTCAAGTCGGCGATTGTTTCTTCCAGGGTCATGCCCATGTTGATCTTGTGACCGGGGGGCAGGCCGGGGAAGATGGTGGAGAGGTCGGCTCCTGCTCCTGGTGGAGGAGGGGCGGGGCCGATGGTGACATTATTATTGTTGTTGTTGCTGTTTCCGAGCTTGAGCTCGTTGGTTTGGCTGGTGAGATTATCCATTTTGGGTGATTTAAGTCGATAAGTGAGACTTTTGGGGCTGAGCTATTTGCGACCCAGCGAAAAAACCGGTCCCGCTCAAAACGTGTTGTGTTGGGTCGACCGTTGACCGTCCGTTGGTGCAGTGAATCGAATTCCCAAACGACAGTGAGCAAAGGCCAACTAGGCAAGTCGTTTTAGCACTCGAAACCGCAACTTTTGTATTCTCCTGCGCAGCGTGATATTCGGCTTCGCTCTTCCCGCTGCGGTGGACCGGCAATGGTGAGGTTGAAAAAATTGATAAACCTTGGGGTTAGGGTTTGCCCCGAGCGGGGAAGTGCCTTGTCTTTGTCAACCCTGACACAACCCTGATCAGCAAACAAGCAAGCAGGTCATCAAGTACGACAGGATAACAGAAATCTATATTCGTGGTCCCATATCTACAATTCCATCTATGATATAACCCCAATGCCAACCGTATTATGCCAGCCGTCAGATATCATAACGGCAGTAAACGCAGCGCTGTGACGAACAGGAAGAAAACAACAAAAGATCCTAAACGCCTTGCCTCGCCCCGCTTCTATGATTCCACCCCTTTTCTATCCCATTTCCCTTGTATTCACCTCTTGAACATCTTTTTCATTATACCCACCTTCCATTACCATTAAAAGCTTTACTCACTATGGCTCAACCCGTCCCTCCCCCTCCTGACTTTTCCGAGCTGGATATCTCTTCACAGCAAAGCATTGGACCGCACCGAAAACAGCCACGAAAGCACTTCCCCACCACGCCAGCGCTGTGCAATCCATCCTCTTCCCCATAGCATAAAGATACCCAGCGACTGGCGGTGCAATCATGCGACACGCGGCGCCGGCACTTGCCGCGAGGCCGTTGACCTTACCCAGCACAGATGGGCTGGGGGTGGCCTCCTTGATTAGAATAAGAAGCAAGGGGTAAAGAATAATCGATAAGAAATTCCGGACTCCTAAGCAGAAATAAATGGCTGGATATAAAAGCTGATCCGAAACGTAGAGAAGGCCAGGCACGATCATGTACGCGATGGGATGGAGAACCGTTACAATGATGAATAGCCTGTGAACACCGACACGCTCTGCCAGCGGGGGAAAGATAACAGCCTGTACGATCAATGCGATGATGCCCTGAACCGCGAGGATCATACCAACAGCCTGAAGAGACAGGCCCAATCCTCCAGGGGAGTAGAGCGGATTGATCATGCCGAATAGTGCGTGGATAGGGACTCGGTCATCCTCGAAAAAAATCGGCATCAGGTGATCGTAAGTCATAGAGTGGTAAGTGAAGATGGAGAGGGAGACGACAACAGCCATAATCCTCTTGGAGAAAATGTTGGCATGCTGCTTCTCCATGTCTTTGAGCGACTTGATATCTCTGCTCCGCATCGTGCCATAGTTATCATCTCGAAGGTCGACGGCTGGGCGCTTGATAGCGTCTGATGTCTCGATCAAGGGGGTATTTTCGGAGAGGAACGTATGATCAGGGAGAGAGATTCGGGGCTGCATATCGGGGTGTGTCTCTTCCAGCAGGAAATACCCCATCAGAATACTGACAAGAAGGAGCGCGGCACAGATGAGATTCGGTAGGAGGTAAGGGAAGCGTTGGAAGAGAGAGCCCGTGGGGAATAGATGGGGGTACGACTCGTGGGGGTCTGCAAACAAACCCCCTATCATGGGTCCAATGATGGTGCCTACACTCCAAACAAACGGCACTGCCACATGTTAGTCCAACAACATCGAAGGTGGGTAAAGTCATGCCATAACGTACTGATAGAGTATGCCTTGGGCTCGTGCTCGGGCTTTGTCACCAGCTCACCAACCATGGTCTGGATCACGGCGATGTTGCCGTTCAAAAGCCCGCCGATGACCCGCCCGATCAAGGCAATCCAAATGTTGTAGGCAAACCCTACCATGACCATGCTAAACATGGTGCCCACGCATCCAAGCAATAGTACGGGTTTCCGCCCAATGCGGTCCGAGAGTCCTCCCCAGTACATGCCCATCAGAGCCTCTGCGAGAGCGAAGGACGAGATAAGCAAGCCAGCGTAGAACGACGCATCTTCTTCGTTGCCAATCTGATATCTCTTGATCAGAGCCCAGGCGTAGGGGAAAATTGAGGTAAGTGCAATGGGCTCGGCAAGCCGAACAATTGCTACGGATAAATGGTTAGATATCCGAAAAGAAAACCACATGCTAAAGAGCCACAGAAGCTTGACTTACCAAGTATGAACAGCTGAAAGGCAGGGAACTTGTCCGGGTCACGGCGACTCTGTGTCTTCAGAGTCATCGTGTACTGGGTAAGCTTCTAGTTTCACAAAGTCAAGAACACCGAGAAAGAGAAGTTCCTAAAGTGAGGATTTAGATATGATAGATAGGTGGGCAAGGGAGTCTGCGAACTAGGGAAAACTTCTTGTCGGGCAACAAGAAGACGAAAGAGAGACCAGAGTGAAAAAGTGGTAAACCTTGACTGCGAGCACGAGAGTGGTAATATATCAGTCGGAGCAACCTCGAGCCCACTGGCTTCTACAAGCTGTTGACATGGCAAGAACACCCAAGATCGGGGGGGGGGGGGGGAATGGGACCATCCGGCGCATTGATACGTCTGGGACCGGGCTTCGAACATTCCATCATGGCTGTAGGTAGTGTTCCAGACACACGGTCCAACTATCAGTTGATAGCTAATATCCTACCTTGCCGCGTCTTCCCTGAGTGTGAATATCGAAGATCACCTTTCTGCAAGCGGCAGTGACAGGGCCAAGACCACACAAAAAAACGAGCGCGGAAGCTCTTCCGGTGCATGTTGCGTGCTTAGCCCAGCCATCGGAGAAAATGAGCAGGGTAAAAACACGGAACGAGCCAAAAGAGGTTGCGCAGGAAAATATCGATTGAATGGTCGGTAGCTCGGACCGTGGTTGAAGAAGGCAAACTCATGAGCCAGCTTGTGAACCCTGTGCTGATCTGAAGCTGACTCCACAACCGTTGGCCCTAGCGTCGAAGATGCTGGTAATCTTGAGCTTTGGCCAATCAGCGGCGTTCAGGTGTTGTGGGGAACCCCTCCACTGCAGCGGCGGCAAGGCCACCACAGGGAAACTCGCTCCGATATCAGAATCTTTTGTGCGTTTTGAATCCTGCAAAAATCTCGATTTCTGTGAATCATGGAAATCCTCGCATTGGCTGACGGCCAGCAGGCATCACACACTATGGCTTCTACGGATTGCTTTCTTGTCAGAAATCAGTTTGCTGCAGTGATAAACTAACTGCCACAGGATGAGCGTCCATTACCCGTCGAGAGTCACGGCCCGTCGTCGACCATTTCCCTTATCAGTTGGTGATCTGGTAACGTTCTTATCTCGGTCTATCTCGACTCGGCACTGCAATCTCACAACAGCCTGATTCCATATTGCATACAGTCAGTCCATTTCACGAATGTTATTCCTTTGGAACCATCTCGATGATGATCCATCATCGGCCGCAACTCGGCAGCTTCGATAACGCCAAGGTTGACAGCGGGAAGCGGTGACTCGGTCAAATGTTTAACGTTCCTTTAACACCGCTTGGAAAAATACGACGACGCCATCCGGGCCTTTTTCTGTGCCAGTGTCGTGGGTGTGATCCGCCGCTAACCTTGCGCCGACACCGGGCGGCTGTTCGGTGCCCGGCACTGTCTGTCTGGACAGTTGTTGGTGAGCGACTGTCAGCCCCTGAGGATTGGCACAAGCTACACGACGTTGCAAGACAACGCTTCGGATGACGATATCTCGCCTGGGCGCAATGGCGAGCCAGAGCCTTATCGGCCTGCATTTCCTCGCGAGCCTAGCTCTGGTTGCTAGCGCGTTACTTCTCCTGCATGTTACATCGATGTGCATTGTCTCCTTACTATGGTCGCGTGCATAAAGAAAACCCCCATGTCAGGTACCTGTGGGGCACAACAATTGACGCGTTTTCAACCAATCAGCTGAATACACCC